>LGSN01000097.1:0-67529 GCA_001314375.1 Phytophthora podocarpi | reverse complement strand
AGTTCATAGGATTGTTCCAACACGCAAAATTGTTTTAGCAAATAAACTACCAATTATGTTCTCAGCTCTAAGTTCGCGTTATTGTTTTAAATCCAGCCCACGGCGAAGGTCTCACCTCCAGTTTTAGGTATGCGTCTCAACATGCAGACATCTCGGAAGAACCTATCGTCACGAGTCCGAACACGAGTGAGGATGTCCTTCAACGATGGGATGAATGGTCGCAGACTCGAATGTCTGTCCGAAGATGTCGATTCGGACGAAGATGAATTCTTTGATGCAATCAGTCTCGACGAAGATGATCTGATAACTGTGTTTAACACGTTTGACGAAGAAGGCCTGTCAGATCTTTCCGTTCAGGCGATGCCCGGGACGCCTATCAGAAAGCTCGAATCGAAGTATGAAAGGTGTATGAAGGTGAGCGCTGAAGAGTTGGATTTGGAGCCAGCGGTATACATCCATGAAGGGAGTGAACTGCTATCTCAATTGCGCGATCAGTTGGCTATGTAACCAGAATGGCAGGATCGGAGTCCAACCTGTGACATCGACAAAGTGGATGTGGGTGTACCAGGAAAATCATCTCCGGACGAAGATCGAAAACTGAAGCCCATTCTGAAGTGCCATCGGTCCATTTTCTTAGGGGGTGGAAACGCTGCTCCGGCGCCAGCTCGAGAAGTGATATGTGATCTGGATGTAGGTGATGCGAAATCGGTTGCGCAACGCCCTCGCTCAATCGCACCATACTTGGCGATGAAAGTGTACGAATTGTTAAAGAAGCTTCTGGAGACTGATCTGATAGAACATTCGAATTCACCATGGGCTTCTCCAATCGCCATCGTCCTGGAGAGGATGGTGTGGATATCCGAATGTGTATTGATTACAGGATCGTGAATGGTTTCATCGAACTATCGAACTACCCGCTGCCTCTGATCGATGATCTTCTGATCGGGTTCAAACGAGCAATGTGGTTCATGAGTCTCGGCGTGGCAAGTGGTTTTTGGGTGGTTATGATGTCTGAACGGGAGAAGCTGGTTTCAGCGTTTATCTGGCCATTCGGACGTTTCCAGTAGATACGCATGCCGTTCGGATTCAAGAACGCTCGTTTGGTTTATCAAGCCATGATCAACAACTGCTTACGGGGTTTTGTGTGACTACCCGCCGAAGAGGAGGTCAAAGTGGACCAGGATGTGCTGGAGTACTTAGGCCTGGACCCGTCAGAACGAAATGTCTCAGAGCGAGAGAAGTCTGAACGGTCCGTTCCAATCCTGACTGACCGGATAGCGGTGTTCAAACTGAACATCCCGACACTTTCTCGGATGGGCCCTGTTCTGAGACGAAGTTCATATCTTGATGACATCGCACATGGTGCCAAAACCTGGGATCAGTTGTGCGAGGACCTGAATGCTCTCCTGTTCAGACTTCGGTATTGGAGTATATCAGTGAGCTTGCCCAAAAGTGAGTTCGGAAAACTGGTGATTCCATACCTGTCACATGAGATCAGTGCAAAGGGAATACGCGCAACGCCGAAGATCGCAAAAGGTGTGGAGGACTTATCTTTCCCGAGTTTGAAAGGTGTCCAATCATTTTCTCGGAAGTCTGAACTACTATCATAAGTTCATTGAAGACTTTCCGGTGGTGGCTGCCGTTCTATATGAGCTTACGGGCGAACAAGTACGTTCCGAACAGAACTTGCACAGAGCGAAAGAAGCATTCGAGATCCTGGAGCGAAAGATTGTTTCGACGCCGTTGCGATGTCATCCTGACCGGAGCCGACCTTTCGTCACTTTTCCGCACGAGAATCAATGGGCAGCATGCGCCGTATTGGGGCGGGTCTATGATGGAATCATCCGACCGGTGCGTTTCACTGGGTGTGTCCTGTACGATGCTGAATTACGCTACCATATTGCGGAAATGGAAGTCATCGCAGTGTTGAGAGTGTTACAAGTCTTTCGACCATTGATCGAGCACTCCCGTTTGGAGATCTACACTCGATACTTGGTTCTGAAATGGGTCCTCCGTATGAAAACGGCTGATGGCCGGTGTGTACCGTGGAGCGTCGCTTTGTCTCACTGGGACATTGAAGTTCGAAAAGTGCAACGGGATTAGGATGGACTAGCTGCCATCATGGGAGCTGGTATCTCGAAGAGAGACTCAGGCACTCCCGCCCCCTTCATCTTCTTGACGAGAGTCGCAGCTTGCTTTTTCGCGGATTCGTGACGCTTCATCCGGTTGGTGTGGAGCACCTTAGCATTTGCCGTCGAGATGTCGAAAGTAGTCCAGTGGCTTGCCTCCCAGAATTCACGCAAGTGGTCGTGCACAAACTCCATGTAATCGTCCAGCTAATCTCGAGCTTCTTCACTCATGTCCAAATGACGATGGAAGTACTTGACCCGTTTGGAAAACATGGCCAGCCAAGGCTTCGTGTCAACGAGAGCCAAGTACTCCTCTTCAACCACCGAGCCCTAAAGCACTTCATGTCTTTCGGATTCGGTGAGTAGTCGGGGAAGCCAAGCGTCTGGAAGATACCACTAGCTGATTCGTTGCCACGTGTCATTCGGATCCCATAGTGACGCCACGATGTGGTGTCGGAACCATGGACTTCGATGGTGGACAGTTCGGCCATGGTCAGTTGCTCATACTGCTTGGAAGCGAGAGGAGGGTGTTTGACTGCTCGAATCCGTTTTGACTTGGTCGCTCCGATCGAAGACGCCCAATTGCCGCGACGACGCTTGGTTCGTTTGGAACGCGGGGACTCTCGCTGGTTGTCCACGTAATCCTCGTCCAGAAACTTGTGATCCACGTAGTCCTTGGGGTCGCCCAGAAGAGCAGCTGCAACTTCAGTCTGCACGTCACCCTCACATGGTAGGGGGTCTCATGACGAAGGCTTCTACCCGATCACGCGAAGATCCTCCAGAGAAACCTCTGCGGCAAGAAAGTAGCGCTCTGGGACATACTTCGCACGTCTCCAATACATCATGCTGACCAACATTTCGATTAGGTCAGACTCGTAAAAGAGGTTGTGAGCCTCGCGGTCTGCGCCCATCCATTTCAGGGCGCTGTAGTACTTGATACCTGTCTGCATGGCCCTACAAACATCCAATATGATCGAGGGTCGCACGACACCGACATCAAGAGCTTCACGCGCCTCTCTTTCGGTGTACATCAGTTTGTACCGATGAGCACGGCAGCTGAAGTCTGCGGGTTTCCAAACGGAAGGATGCCACTGAACTTGGGCAGTAGCCTTGCGGACAGCCTTGGACGAGTGCTGCTTACCGTGACGACCTTTGTTGCCAGACCAACCAGAAGGAAGAAATCTGGACGGAGAGTCCCGCGTCAAGTCAATTGACCTGGAAGAACGGGGTCCGGACGAAGGGAAATCCTCGCGGTTCTCCTCGTCGTCGTTACTGTCACGTCTGGAAGACGCGTAAGGCTTGGGCAGGTACGAAAACTCGTCCTGAGCCATGACCGAGATGGCCGTAGTCCAATCACTGTTTTTTTTGCCGTTCTGAAAGTGAACGAGTAGACCCTGCAGGCGTTCCCAGTTGAAGGACATAGTGGAGGGTTTGTGGAGGAAGTCCATTAACGCGAATGCGTCGAAGCGAAACGTCTTCAACTTGCGTTCAAAGACACCACGATGGGTAGTCGCATCGTCCAACTTCTCGTTCAGATCTTCGACTTCTGAACGAAGTGCTTGCTTGACTTCGTCACGTTCGCGGTAGATTCGGCGAACATCCTCGCGGAAGCGCTGAGTCGAGACCTGGTTGTCGGCCAAGTCCGCTGTAGCTCTCGGTGCTAATAATCGCCAAGTAGCGTGTACTCGCGCCGCAATTTGGCGTTTCCCGTCCGGACTTTCAATGTCTCGTCGATGACCGCTTTCTTCTCCCTTGGACTGGCGGCATTCAGCTCCTTGTACTGCATGAGCAGACCTCAAAATCAAAGTCGTCCCGAAGACTCGTTGAGCCAGACGATCTTAGTCATATTCCATCAGCACAGACGCGAATTCGCGCCTCACGTGGACCGAAGACAAAGCCGTCTCAAGAAAAGTCTCGTCCAGAGTGTCTGGACGAGAACGAAGTACGAGTTCGAAAATGTCATCACTCTGACCAAGCAAGTTGACCAGAGTGCTGACGTCGTCTAGAGTAAGGCCCTCGCACAACGCAAGAGCCTCCACTCCCCCATACCCATCCTGAGTGAACGTGCCTCCTTGAGTGTGCTCGGCCCATGCTAGCACTCCAACCAGATGCGCATCTCCACCCGGAGAGTACCTCATAGATGCCTGATAGCGACCAGGAGACAGGATAGAACCCGATGATAACGACTCCGGTGTACTGGGACCACGTTGTCCTGTTGGAGCTCTGCTCCCTCATCCAGAGAAAGGAGTTGAGACGCTGTGTTCCGGATGGACACGTCGTTGGAACCTTCATTGTCGACGACCTCCACTTCTTCGCTGATGATGGATGACTCCTCCTCTTCCTTCTCCTCTTCCTCGTCGGACGCGTCCGAAGGCTCACTCTGACAACCGTCAAGAGCCCCGCCCGAGGAATTATTACCAGACCCAGCCATTTTGGAGTTGCTGCTAGACGTTTCGACAATTTGATGATCGCCGGAGCCACGCACGCCCGCAGTGTCGCCCTCCTTAGACGTGTCGCCTGACGGAAGTTGCGCGGGGCTCGGCGGTGCGTCTTGACTCGACGTTGTTGTGCTGTGGCTTGGAGGAGGGCTGCCCATGAGTCTTCGAATTGAGATTTGATCTCGTCTCGACGGCGATAGCTTCTTTAAACACTTGTCTGCATGCTTTTCGAATCGTCTATTCCTATCCCAGCCTTCGGGTAGCCCTAGTAAGCTATCTGGTGGCGTCAATATCATTTGCAGTTGGTAATTAGTTTCTTTTCACCTTTTTGGTTTTTTCTCCCCTGTCTAAATAACACTTCTTACTGCCTTGTCTGTGCAATTCTACCGTTTTCGTGAAAGTTACATACTGTACTCGTATTTTTTTAAAATTATTATCATTATTTATTAGAATAATTAATAATTAATTTAAAACATAATTAATGATAATAATTTTATTCGATTCAATTCATTTGCTTATTGTTTGACTGATCACTTCTTCAGTTGGTCCCATTATTGGGATCCTCTAGGATGGTCTTTCGGTTAGAGGAATCGATTGCCGCTGTCTGTGCTCCTTCTCCAGGGTCGCAGGCGGACCTGCACGTGTGCCAGGCCGTGTTCGAGTCCAGTCGCTACCTCGTGTACGCCGCCGAGTCTCTGCTCGTCGTCCTGGTGGAAGCTCCTACCGTATCCACCGCGTCAACCGCCGCAGCCCGCGAGCAGGCCCGACGTGCGTCCAAATTCGAGTTGTGGCAGGTCTGGGACGCCCAGGACGCGATCCGATGCGTGCGCTTCAACCCCAGCAAGAAGGCGGCGCGTGGCGCCTTCGCGCTGTGCATCGACGAGGGCCGCGGCGTGCTGCTGATGCCTGCGAGCGCCACGTCCAGTCGGGCGGCGGCTGTAGCGGAGGCCTCCAGGGCTTCGACACAGGAAAACACTGGCAGAGGATCGCCCTCTGCGGCTGCAGGCAGTGACTTAATCCCCAGGTCCGACTATGTAAAGGCTCATCTGCATCTTCACTTGCCTCGATGGGCGGAGTCTGTGCGCTGGAAGTGCGACGACCGCCTGCTGAACCACTTGGAGTGGGTGGAGAGCGGAGACGATCTGTTCCTGCTTGGAGCTGGGGAGAAATTGTCCATTTGGAAGCTGGTGGACGACTCTGTACAGGTTTATCTGCAACGGACAGTGACGTTGTCGGGAGCTGGAGGGCCCGATGTGCCTGTAGTACCGGTGTCTCACTTTGATGTGGCTCCGAGTGGCCGATTCGCGGCGACCGCGGGCAAACATGACCGCATTGTCAAGTTGTGGAATTTGGGGGAGCTGTCGCCTCATGAAGGCGCACCGATGTCGTCGTTCCTTGCGCATACCCGTGCGCTAGTGTCCATGACGTGGTCGAAGGAGATGAATGTTTATAACGCGCGATCAACTGTTGCGACGACTACGGGGGCTTGTGAGATGCTTGTTACCCTTGATCGAGCAGGGAATATTTCTATCTGGAGAGAGAATCTCGCTCGACTGCGGTCATTTGTGTTGTGGAAACAATTCGCTGCCGCGGACTTGTGCGACTCGCCATTTAGCGACGATGACACGAGTTTAGAGAGCCGCATCCGAGTATTCGGTCTGGTGAATCATTATTGGGCTCGAGAGACCCCAAAGGCCGTGTCGTCAATAAATGAGGCCTTGCTGAGCGAAAGTACAGTGATGGATGCACTCTGTCTATTCCATTACGGCTATGGCTCACTGAACGAAGCGCGTCGGAACGAATTGGTTAGTCAGCGCATGGACAGCATCACTCAAATGAACGCTAAGCTTCTTGGGGATCGTAGTGGTGCCGTAGCAGATACCCACGTGGGAGAAGCGTTCGTCTGCGGAAACGTAGCACTCGAGAAAACTTTTGCGGTGCATTTGCTTTACAGTGTGCTCAGCAATGGCGACTTTTGCATCTTTCGCGGGGAGTCGATTCCGTTTACGGTACGTGTAGGCCATTACCGAGCTGAACTGAGGTGCCGACTAACATTTTGACAACTGACCACGATTGTTTTGAATGCTGGCAATGAGAGCAGGGCGTTTCTCCCAGGCTATCCCTTCTTTTTAGTTTCAGTGGCCTTCGGGAGCATCTCGCTGATGCACATATTTACAGTGTCAGCTCGTCTGATTACCAAGGTGTGCATTGAGAAGGCGTTCTGTCTGTAGTTTTATTGGCCATAGCTGATGATGCGTATTGTATGTCGACAGACCAAGAAAGCGGCTCGACAAGCTACTTTGTTGAGCTACTGTTTCAGCAAAATACGGCAGAAAGTTACTTGCATTGTGCAAGACTAAAACTTCAAGTGGAAAGCTCTTTTGTGGGAACCCGCAGAGGGTCTGCGTTCTATACCGTTCAAAGCTGTGAAGTTTCAGCCATATGCAGTAGCATGATGAGCGCCAAGAAAGAAGGAGACATCCAGGATGCATCCCTTTCGGTTGCAAACATGATACCAATGTGCCTATCGGGTTCGCAGACTGACTCGGGCGGGTCTGCTATGAAGATCGCTACTACAAATATGGGTGGGCGCCTAAACATATTCCGGGCAAGCAGGTCGTTGCGCCAGCTTGAAGTTGCTTTTCGCTCGAAAATTGAAAATTCAGTTGGCCCTGTCACGCACACAGCATCGTACGAAGAGCGAGGCGTGCTCTATTTGTTTATTGGCGGGAAGATGCACGTTGGAAGGGTGGCTCATGGGGACTCACACTCAATAGCAAGAGTCATCGAAGATTCATCCCTGGAACCATCGGGGCCTCGAAGACATTCTTTTCTTCTTGTTGCAGGGCATGATGCACTGACACTGTCAGCGTGTTATATGGATGAAAGTGAAGATTTCGAAGTGCTGGATGAATTGGTCGCTGTGGCGATTCCCGAATCTGTCAAGATCGAGTGGTCAAACAGCTCCATGTTCTTCACCCAAGCAGCGATGAGCAACCCTACAAAAGATTATAGTATGGTTGTTGGTGTGCACAAAGGTGGGAAGAAGTTAACTGTGTGGGTCTTCTCGTTTGAGATGACAATCTCGGAGGCGCTAGCTTCTTCTGTCCAGTTATTCCGAAAAACGACAGTTGACCTCCCTGAAGCAAGGTTGCTGGGTGTTGCTAGTGTCCCGCTGTTGAATACATTTGAAGTCACTCTTGCCAGTTTTGACGTGGATTCGCAACTGACGCTATGGACGTTTGCAGACCTCGATGATTTGCTCCAAGTGAAGCCTGCTCACAGAGTTGATATTGGCGCGTTGATGAGAATGGCCAGTCGGGCGCAAAAGTCACATATGGAGTTCCATCTTGCTGAAGAACAATTTGTATTCAAGCACTTCAGCTTCAGCTCTTGCGGACGGGTGGCTATTTTGTTTGGAGGAGGTGATAACGAAGGCGACGACCAAATATGCTTCTTGCCTACAATGGAAAGCTCTTTGGAAGGGGTTGTTGAGGTTCCACACAAGCAGTTTGGTCAGGTGGTGTCTTTGGAGTGGACCCCGCCCGTAACTCCCGAGCGGGACTGTGAGCTCCTTTTCTTATCAACAACGACAATCGGCATGCTGAAATTTGACTGTTCGCTATCAATAAACAAATGGAGCATTGTCTGGTCTTCCAGTCGTTTTAGTGTGAGGCCCGAGAGTATTTCATCGCTCTCGAGTTATCCCTATGGTCTCCTCCGTGTCGGATCCAGTTTGGCGCACCTTAATCTCCGAGACATTGATGGAGTTGGATCGTCACCGCTCCAACTGCCGCCGGCTTTTCCTCGTGGGCAGCCCCTCGGCTCTCAGCCGCCGTCAAAGGCTTTCCCTGCGCATCACCCAGTAACACTGATATACTTGCTAGCACGTGGGTCGTTCGAGACTCTAGAAAAAGTTCTTGAGCATGTGAAGATGAAAATTGTGGAGCACGAAGAAACGTGCTATCTGCGAATGGCAGATGACACGGTGCTACGAACGCTTCCTTTGCTGCCATTGTCCCAGCTACTTCGAGACCCTACGTCTACCGAAAGCAAGAGTGATGAGCGGTCGGATATCTATCTGAGAGGTAAAGGAAGTAGAGGAGGTATCAGTCATGATACAGCCCCAGCGGCCCTGGCTAGAGCAAGCGACCTATTCGCAATGGACTTTGGGGCTTCCCGCCGGTATGGAGCAAGTGGAGGTGGCGCTGATCGTGCAGATATGCTATTTGCTTCTAAAACTTCTTCTTCAGATGATCCTTCAGTGAGTCAACCAACAGCAATTTCGACGTCGAAGCTGGAAACGGACGTATTCTCGAAATTTTTCAACGAGCACAAAGGTTCCTTGACATTCACGACGACCCAAGAATCGGAGATTTTCCTCACAATCGTTGCTGGTATAAAAAAAACCGTAAGCTGGGAACGTGACAGCAGCCGCCAAAAAGACGAAGCTGCTCTTCGGTTCCATGCCTCTTTACTCTGGCCAGTAGATCCACCAGCTAGCGTCAGGCCCACTCAGAATACTACAGCTGACTCAGATGCGCCGGAGCAGCAACCAGTCAATGATGCAACTGCGTTATCGCCAAGCCGTCTGACCATGAATGGACTGTGCTCGGAGCAGGTAGCCTGGGGAGCACTTAGTGACTTCCAACCAGAATTACTTCAGGAATGCTTTCCTGCGGCGACAATGAGCTGGAAAGAGATGAAGCGTTTACGGTTACCATTCTGGTTGAAAAGCTCAACTAAGCTTATCCAGTTCGCGGAGAAGGTGGCACAAGCTGAGTATGCAACGAACCGTGATCCATTTGCAGTTGCTATATTCTACGTGCTGTTGGACAAGAAAAGGCTACTGGCAAGTCTGTTCAAAATGGCTAACGAGTCGCGCATTTCTGAGCTTCTGAGCAACAACTTTTCAGACTTGCGCTGGAAAAATGCAGCAATTAAGAACGCTTACGTGTTGAAGACAAAGCAGCGTTACGAGCTCTCGGCAGCGTTCTTTCTTCTCGGCGGCAAGGTCACTGAAGCGGTATCAGTGGCTGAACAAGCGGATGCGACGCTTGTATTATCATTTCTCATTGCTCGAATCTCGGGGAAATGGGACTTCGGAGGCCAAGATGACACATCAGGCAGCTCTAGCATGGCTGATTTTTCACAGGCGTCTTTCACAGGCCTGAGTACTAGTTTTCGCGGACTTGCTGGCCACTCTGCAACAAGCTCGGGCATGCCGGTGGGCGACGAATCGTCAGAAGCGAAAAATGTGTGTGTTGACTTTCTCCGCACCACCGTCTATGAAAAGGCTTCTCAGCGTGGTGACGTGTACATGTGCTTCCTAGTGAAGCACTTGCTGGGGGAGACCAGCGGTGCTATCGATATCCTGATGACACCACCGGCTATCGAGATGCGAAGTGTGTTTGGCGACTGTGAAAGCTCGGGTATCGATCCGTCCGGTATGTATTGGTCGGCATTTGGAAAAAGTCTTCTTGGTGCGTGCGACTTACTCCGCTTTCTTCGAAAGACAATTTTGCCGATTAAACTGGCGCTGAAGGAGAAAATTCTAAGGCTGAACACATCAGCAATGCTTCGTATGCAAGATGCGGGACTTGGAATCGCTGCGCTGCTTCACCAGCGCGACGTTGCTTCATTTGTCCAGGAATTCCGTAGGGAACGTGCTACAAACTCAGATTCAGCAGCATTCCTAGGCTGCCGTCAACGCGTTCTGATTGCGGCAGTAGGAAGCCAAGTAGACTTCTTATACGCCACGTTTCTGAAGTCAATGCGCGAGGCGATGACAACGCCCGCTACCTCAGCGTCCAGTACACGATTTGACCTCGAAGAGCGACTGAATGAAGAGATTCAATGTATCGTACACCGTGGAGGCGATTACAATCTACCTGGAGTACCGGAAACGAGCAAAGAGCATTTGGAGCACAGGGTCCGAGCCGCTGTAGTAGAGTCGCTGGTTCACTCCGGTCGTCTTGCTGCATTGGACTTTTTGGTCTCAGGGTGGAGCCATTCAGAAGGCTCGTCACCAAAGTTTACTTTCACCAGTCCGCTCCCACGATTTGTTGAAGTCATTGCAGAAGGCGTTGCAACAGTAGCTTCAGGAGACCTCATGTCTGCTGCCACTGACTATTTGCACACCCGGAAAGTGGACCAGACTTGCTCCAATTTGTTAGCCATGGCGACGCGACTCCTGCTTTGGTTGCAGTACTTTTATCTGAAACCTACAAAGCAAAGAGCGACGTTGCCGAACCGTGAGTTTGTTTGCGTAGCAGTGGCTGCAGTTCACAGCGCCATCTCCATTTGTTGTCGCTATCTGAAGAACCCATGTTGCCTGTATCGTGTGCTCGGCCTCATCTTTCCACACAAAGATGGATTGTCTTCAAACTCGGAGGAAACGCTGAATGATATCGCAGGAGGCGATATCTGTGTGAGCTGCGCCTCTCTTCACCGGTCAACGACAGCACCTCCAAACCTATTAGGCACATCATCACTTCAACAAGATATTCCAGTGCTGTACCAGGCAGTGTGCATGCTGGAAGTGGAGCTGGATGAGTTTATGGCAGCAGTGAAGACGAGCAGGTTACATCACCCGATGCCTTCGCGTGATTTACCAACCCCACTCTTCTCCTATTGTTCGTACTGGGGGCTGGTTCTGATGATGGCGGCCGGGGCCATGCCAGCTCACATCTCGAAAATTACTGGAGAAGGTGTAGCTTCCACTGCAGATCTATCCAACAAGCTCGTTGAAGCTTGGGGGAACTATAGCAACCGACTTGCTGGTTTCGCTCTGAAGCATCTGCTATGCGATTTGGCTGGGTTCTTTTTCAGCCCGTTCTCGATTTCGCATGCTCCTTCGAGTCCAGGAGTAGTGAGGCCCGCCAGTTCAGCAGGGTCACCGCGAGGATTTTCCTCACCAACGCGAAGTGGTGCCACTGGAAGTCCTCGTGCATTCTTTTCAGATGCTCCTGGATCTCCTCCATCGCCACAAAACATCGATCGTGGTAATAGGCGGCAGTTGCTGAAATGTGAATGTGAGCGCTGCCCATGGCTTCTTCTTGTGGAGCTTTTCACCGATAAGAACGAGCTTCTGCTTCGCCTAAATGCACAAATGGAATGCTGCAGTGAGAAGATCGACGGGGAAGTTCGGTGGGGACGACTGCCTGAGCCTGCTTCACGGAAATCTGCCTTAACGCGCTCGCAAAAGTTACTTTTGTCGACCGTCGCGGAAAATGCGTCAACTTTTTCGCGCGCCACAAACCTTACAGACCAACTCAAACGACGTATGGCATCGATGCCCACAGCTGCTGCTGTGCATGTGCAGTGTGTGTACCGCAGTGAGACTACCATCAAAGCGATGTGCTTCAATCGTGCCGCCGGCGAAGACGCTGAAATAAGTGTATGCAGTAGCAAGGGTATTTTCCGCGCTAGCTGCATGGACTACGCGGATGGCTGTCGTTTCCAGTTCAAGGGTATGTACGCTGGGCCACAAAACTCGTCATTCTTTCCGTCCGACTCGACGCTGCCTTCACCAGTGAAGGGCAGACAGACCCCAGACAGAATGCACAGCAGCAACTTCGGCAGTAGCCGTCAGGAAATGTTGTCTCCGTCTACCAACTTGCCCTCTCGTGGTAATGGTTCTCTGTCACCTCTACGAAACCCAGCTCATCTGCTTGCATCCCCGTCCGAGCTGAAGTTGGCGAGTTTCAAGCCTACAGCCGTGACCTCCCACCCGTTTTTGCCGCTCTTCGTATCGGGGAATCACAAGGGACGCGTGCATCTATGGTCTTATGACCGTCTCAGTGCAATCTGCGCCTTTCAAACCAAGGACGTCGTGGCGGTAGGCGATGCATTTGCTCGGTATTATCTTTCTGTCCGCTAGTTCTAATTCGTTCTTGACATGCTTGACTCACATGTAGACATATCCCACGAGCCCATCGATGTTATCCGGCTGGCAAAGTATCAAAGCGCTAGAATTCGACAATCTCGGCCAACAGGTATGCATCAACCTCCCAAGTTACTTTCAAAAGCATTTATTAATTGTTGACGTTGTGATGTTCTGCTCTGATTAATTCCAGCTTGGTGCTGTGGATGCTATGGGGCACTTATTCCTGTGGAAGTTTTCCGAGTTGGATCGAGTTCCATATTACCGCGAGATAGTTGTAAGTGCGAGATATCGCCCCATTTCCTGAATACTGACAGGTTGAATGGTACTAACGGGAATCACGTTGGGTGTGCGTAGTGTCATGATAAGGGCGCCAAGGGACTCGCATTTCTCAACTCTAGCAGCAGCATTGCCACTGTTGGGCTATCGTCAGAGTAAGTTTGCATTCCATTTATGCTGTTTGAAGCCTTTCAGAGCTGATGGTGGCTTATTTGGATACAGGAAGAGAAATGTATGCGTGTGGGATACACTCCTGCCTACTTCGAAGGCTCTCGTTGCGGCTCCGGCATGCCACCCAGCTGGTGCCACCTCAGTGGCGTTTTCATCGATTCATCAATTGCTCGTTACGGGTGGTACCGGTGGTGCGTTGAGTATTTTTGATATGAGGCAGCGGCGCGTCTTGCACACAATCTCGAACGCGCATGAGACCCCGATCAAGACACTTGTGCTGCACCCAAGCGGCGACTGCATGCTCTCTGGATCTGCCGGTGGTGACGTCAAAATCTGGTCGCTACCTCTTTTCCGGGAAGTTGCGTTTCTGAGCAAGGTGCATGTCAAGCCTTCGTTCCTGGGCGATGCCGCAACAAACTTCCTTGGCGATGCCGCGTCGAACGTGGCAATTAATGTGGTACGTGCTGCTTTAGCATTGCAAGTTTTTTATTCTCTCGTGGCGCTTACCATGCTGAATGCCTCGTGTGTTCGCAATCGCAGACGAACTCTTCTTGGGGAGTGACGGATGCTGTTGCCACGAAAGACGCGTTCTTTACGAGCGGTACGGATGGCTCGGTCCAGCGTCTCAAAGTGCCCTCGCTAGGGACTCGACTCTAAATTCACGCAACCCTGGCACATGTACGTTTGTTTGCGTGCGGCGCTGCACGTTGAACACTATCAATACACGATCTTTTGGTTTGAAGGGTCTCTCTGCAAGAGTCGCTTGGCCGGCGAATGGGCATATACCCCATTTTCACTTACCAGCGATCGACATGGGACCGAAGAAGCCGCTAGCAGGCTCGCCTGTGAAAAAGAAGTCGAAGGATCACTCGAAGAGTGCTGCGATACCGAATGGAGATGGCCATGACAAGGATCCACGTGGCGGAGCTGCAGGTGGCGGTGCCAGTGCGGGAGGCGCTGGGGGTGGAGGAGCAGGAGGAGCAGGAGGAGACGGTTCCCTTTCCGGCACAGGACAGGACAACGACGAGATGGATGCGTACCACGAACCAGTGCGTTGGTGTTTGATGCTACAATCGCGGCGTGTTCTTTCCGAGGAATTCTGATGCGTATCTAACCTGATGATGACCTTGATGCAACAACCAGGTTAAGAAAATTGTGGTTCCTGACAGCCAACTGAAGCTGTCACTGCAGGAGCTGAATGAGGAATTCTCACGGGTACTTACAGCGAACGACCCAAATGTGCCCAACAATATCACCAAATACAACTACAAGGAGCGGACGTACAAGGTAGATCCACCGGGACCAGGAGATCATCTTTACGTGCACTTATGCTGCGACGGTAGTATGATTCACAAGGAGTCGGAGGATGCCAAGACCCAAGCTGCCTTCGACCAAAAGTACGCTGAGGAGGAGAAGGAGGCACGCGAGTTATCTATCAAGCAGGCGAAAGAGGAAGCCGAGGCGAAAGGAGAGAAGATTGACGAGGCTGCATTGCAATTTGAGTCGGGCAAAAATCAGTTCAACTACAGTGAGCGTGCGGCGCAGACATACACCAATCCGTTGCGAAAACGTGCCGTTGAGACGGAGCCACCACCAGTTGTGAGCTTTATGGCCACCGTCACACAATGGGAGATCTACGACACGTTCATGGACGCCTACGAGCAGCATCATCGGGAACAGATTCAGCTTCAGAAAGTAGCACAAAAGAAGGATAAGGATGAAAAGGACGGCGCAGGTGCTGCCTCCGGAGGGGCTGAGCTTCTGGCAGCAGCGCCGACAGCAGCATCCGGTAGTGGGGGTGCCAGTGGTGGAGGTAAAGGAAAAGGCGACGATATGGTGCACTCAGCGGCAATGGGAAAGACTCTTCGCATTATTGAGCGCATGGCGAACCAGAATGCTGACGATGAAATCTTCCACGATTTCAAGTACTGGGAAGATGCTAGCGACCAGTTCCGCGAAGGAGAGGGTTCGCTGTTGCCTTTATGGCGTTTCTCGAGCGAGCGAGCCAAGAAAAAGCAAGTGACAGCGGTATGCTGGAACCCGCGCTTCGGTGATCTTTTCGCCATTGGCTTCGGCTCGTATGATTTCCTCAAACAGGGCAGTGGTGTGATCTGCTGTTACTCACTCAAGAATGCATCTCACCCCGAATTTACATTTACAACGGAATCGGGGGTCATGTGCCTGGACTTTCACCCTCAACATGCGGCGTTACTAGCCGTGGGGTGCTATGATGGCACAGTACTCGTGTATGACGTGCGCAGCAAGACGAACCGCCCTATTTACGTGGCTACCATTAAGACGGGGAAGCACACGGACCCTGTTTGGCAAGTAAACTGGCAGGACGAAGACCTTGCTAAGGAGTTGAACTTCTATTCGATATCATCCGACGGCCGTGTGGCCAACTGGATACTGAGCAAGAATGAACTGAAGATGGAGCCCGTCATGCAGTTGAAGCTGGTGGTGGCGGCAAAGGATGATCCAGAAGAGGCATCACTGTCTGGTCTTGCTGGTGGATGTTGTTTCGACTTTAATCGCTTCAGTGAGCACCTTTTCATCGTCGGCACGGAGGAAGGCAAGCTGCACAAGTGCTCAAAAGCGTACTCTGGGCAGTATCTTGAGACGTACGCAGGTCACCACATGGCCGTGTATGCTGTGCGCTGGAATCCGTTCCACGAGCGGGCATTCCTGTCTTGTAGCGCTGACTGGACCGTGAAGCTATGGGACCACAACCTGCCCGATCCTATCATGTCTTTTGATTTAGGAAATGCTGTTGGTGATGTGGCATGGGCACCATACTCGTCAACCGTGTTTGCCGCTGTTACCAGCGATGGCAAAGTGCACGTATTTGACCTGGCGGAGAACAAGAACGAGCCCTTGTGTGAGCAAAAGGTTGTGAAGCGTGCCAAGCTCACACACTTGGCCTTCAATTCTCAGGACCCCATTGTGCTAGTTGGAGATGACCGCGGCGGTGTGAACTCACTAAAACTTTCTCCCAATCTGCGCAAAATCATTGGCTCCGGAGATGAGGACGGCGTGCCCGCTGCAAATGGAGCCCCTGCAGGTGGCGACTCAGCCATTAGTAGTACCGCCGAGTTACGCAACGTGAAGGCACGGTTCAAGAAAGAGTTCGAGAAGATTGACAAGCTCCTGAGCGCAAACGACAACAAGGTAGAGCGGTAAACGGCACGCTTCAATGATCCTAGCAATGCACCAAGACAGTAGCCAGACGAGGCAACACTTTGCTAGGAGGTCGCCATTGCAGCACTTTAGATGCATTACTCAATCAGCCGCTACTCAGACATAACAGCGTCACTTGACCTAAAACCAACCGCGTTAGTTAGCAAAATCTTTTGCGATTCATAAGGATCTATCCTAGATATTGAGCGATATCAACAACAATCCTCCCCTCCCCTATTGCGCTATTCACCTATTTCATTTTGCGAGCTCTACAAACTACTTGAGCATATAGCTGCTTTCACTTCGACTCCGTTGAAGATGCTGTCTTTGCTTCAAATTTGCTTGACGTAGACTTAATGTGGTGCTTGAAACGAAGGTAAGCGTGGTCGTCTCCTGTGCGGTCACGCACACAGCGATCCAGCCGCGGGACATGCAGATTTAGCACATCGTCCAAAAACGTCTTGTGCCCAGTCTCGATAGTGGGGAACGCCTCAAGCGCTGTAGACGACAGAGCCAGCTCAAGACCCGGTTGCACAGCATTCCACTGCGTCATGATTTCATCGTGTGCACGATCAGATTTACACAGGAATGGCCCGTACACACGCTGGAACGTGAGCGGAAGCCACTGCAGTATGCTTTCGCGCTTGAACTCCAGGTTCAGTACTGACGCCTTCCAGAGCGCGAGGTTGGACATGCAGGATGACAACACAATCTTGAAGAATGTGCTAAACTTGAACAGCGAATGCGAGCGCGCCACTTGCTTGGACCAGTTCTTTTCCCACACTTTGCTGGCACCTGAGGTCTTTACAGAGGTTGCACCCGACGCCGTCGATGAAGCGGAAGAAGCTGCTGGGGATGTCGTCTGTACCAAATCCTCTGCCGACAGCGCTTCTAAGGGGGCAGGCGAACCCACCGTACGAATCAAATAGAACGCCGTGAAACCCACTCCTGTCACGATACCCGCAATCTGTGCGCGCTTCCAGAACGTGCGCAGGTCCAGGTACTCCTTCTTACAGGCTTCGACCAGCGTCAAATGCATCTTCAACCTCAACGCCGTCGCCTTCAGCAGATTCAAAACATTGTCTGTGGCCCGGTCCGGCGCTCGCTCAACCTCGCGAATCACTTCACCTCGAATTCCATCAAACTCGTGTTCCAGCATCTTGGGCACGTTAAACGCCGTCTCCCCACTCTCCTGAGCGGACGGCAGTGACCCAGGAGCTGCTTCACGTTTATCCTGCGGCACGTACATCGTGTAGATGAACGGCAGGTCCTTGCGTCCAATGACCTTGCTCAAATTCCAGCACAGGGCTCCATAGGCCCTGGCAAAGTCGTGCACCGTCTGGAAGTCGTCCACCTTGTTCAGAATCAGCAGCACCTTGCTGCTCATCCCCTGCAGCGACTTGGTCAACACGTCCAGCGTCTCAAACGTCGTGCCAGGCTTGTCCGGGTCGAACATGACGAGGATCACGTCCGCACGGTCCGCGAACCACTGCACCACCCGCTTGAAGTCGTAGCCGCGGTCCTCGTCCGTGCGGTCCAGCGACGTCCCGGGCGGGTCGATCATCCCGGGCGAGTCCACGATCATGAGTCCCCCTTCGTCCAGCAACTGGCTGCCGGCCACCACTTTCAGCTCCACTTGGGATACGAATTCCCGGCCAAAGAGCCGCTGCACGTCTCCGAAGCCGTACTGCGCATGCCGCACGAGCGCCGCGCCGTCCAATCGCTCCTCTCTGGCGCCGCCGGCGAGTACCGTGAAGGTGCAATCAGTGGGCGCGCGCCCGGTCTTCTGCACGCTCTGGCCCAGCATGTGGTTGATGAAGGTGCTCTTGCCCGACGAGTGGTTGCCCAGCACCAGCACCATGGGCAGGTTCACCGGCACGAAGGAAGGGAAGCGAGTCTGTGCGCGCAGAGCCTCCAGACGAGAGTGCAGCGCCCCGACCTCGCTCTGGATCATGCGGTTAACCTCTCCAGCCACGCGAACCTCACCACGCACAGCCGCGCCATTTGAACTCGCCATTATTAGGAAAAGTGCTTGGAAGAGATGAACGAGCAATCTGATCAGCTCGACTCAGATCGAAATTAAACGAGTAGCACTGGTGTGGTGAACACAACAAGTCAATATTATGAAAACCCCGTATCAGTGACTACTGCATGACCGTTACCAACCAATAAGTTGCCAAGAACTCCAAGGTGCAGGTGCAGTGCAGTCACCAGCATCGCTCTTTCCTTCTCTCTGTTTGTCTAGATGAAACGTCGCGTTGCTGTTAAGCGCGGAACAACCGCACAGCCTCAGCGCAAGAAGCGCGCACTTGGCGATGGCGCGTTCGATTGGTCTGGCAGCGGCAAGGGCGACTCGAACGACGTGATCGCGTCGGACAGCGAGGCCAGCGAGCAGGCGAGCGCTGCCAGCCAGGACGAGAGCGAGGAGGAAGAGGAGCGGAAGGAGACAGCACAGGAGAAGCGCCTGCGTCTGTCCAAGGAGTATCTGGGCAAGATCACGGCGCAGGAGGCCGGCGGCTCCGACGATGAAGACGACGGCGGCGTCGAGGAGCGCGTGGGCGCCAGGCTGCAGCAGGACGCGCTCGAGGCCATGGGCAAGCTCTTCAAGAAGGTGGCGGCCGACTACATGGCGTTCGAGTTCGACGCGGACTCCACCAAGTTCCTCAAGGGCCACCGCCTGCCTGTGACCAGCCTGTGTCTGCTGGAGGACGGCAAGACGGCCTTCTCGGCGGCCAAGGATGGATCGCTGCTGCGGTGGGACTTGGCACAGCAGAAGAAAACCAAGCTCACTCTGCCGAAAGATGACGTCGCGGCCGAGAAGGCGAAAACGGACAAAGATCGGTGCATCTTGGCGCTGGCTGCGAGCTCGGACGGCAAGGTCCTGGCGAGTGGTGGGCGGGACAAGCTCGTGCGTGTATGGGACGCGGAAAAGGGCGAGCTGCAGGAGAGTTTCTCGGGGCACCGTGACGCCGTCTCGGCGTTGGCGTTCCGTCTGCGCTCGCACTCACTGTTCTCGGGGTCGTTTGACCGCTCCATTAAGCACTGGAACCTCACGGAGATGGGATACGTCGAGACGCTGTTCGGCCACCAGAGCGAGGTGAACGGACTCGACAGTCTGTACAAGGAGCGTGTGGTGAGCTGCGGTCGCGACCGCAGTGTGCGTGTGTGGAAGATCCCGGAAGAGACCCAGTTGGTGTTCTACGGCAACTCGGGCTCCATGGACTGCGTCAAGATGGTCACGGACGAGTACTACGTCACGGGTGGCGATGACGGTTCTCTTTCGCTTTGGTTTAACGGCCGTAAGAAGCCTGTGTGCGTCATCCCGAATGCTCACGGTGGCAAATGGATCAGCAGTGTGGCCGTCATGCCGCGCACAGATCTTGTTGCGTCTGGATCTAGCGACGGTCAGATTCGGCTGTGGCAGGCTGACTTGCAGGGACGCACGCTGATCCCTGTGGCCTTGATCCCGCTGGAGGGCTTCGTGAATGCACTGTGCTTCGACCCGAAGGCTCGATTTTTGCTTGCAGGTGTGGGCCAGGAGCACCGCCTTGGACGATGGGAAAAGTTGAAGGTCAAGAACGGCATTGCGATTATCGCTCTGCCTAGCATAGATGGCGAGCAGGAAGAGGGCGATGACGAAGAAGAGGAGGCCGAGAGCGACGACGAGTCTTAGAGTGAGCACTTCAGCGCTGATATCACCCTCTTTTTCTTCATAATCATGTTTCTGCCTTAGCAGCCTACTGAACGTGCACTGCTGTGTAAAAGCAACCATGCTGCGCAGGATAAGCAATATTTTGCAGCTAATGTATTGTTTCATTGATAGCAGGTATGTAAAGCTGAGATAGCGTCCTAACCAAACTGAATCGATGACACGCCGCCTGGAGGGGCGTGAATCCGCGTGATGCGACGGTCGGTCAATACGTTGCCCGCGTTTTGGTTGGAGCCGCTCGCGTACTGGTTCGAGGAAGCTCCAGCACGTGTCAAGGACTGAGTTTGTTGTTGACCCGCAGGCTGGTTGAAGGTGCTGGGTGCGTCATTGTAGCCTCCGCGGCGACTGTCCTTCGCGTACGGGTTCGACAACTCAGGGCTCTCCACCTTTCGGCGCATCGAGCTGCGTTCGTGGCCAGCAAACTGACTCGTACCGTCACCCCCGCCGTAGATCAGTGACCCAACCGACGAACCTCCTCCTGGCGGCGCGTGCAGGCGAGTGCTGGGCTTGTCCCGCAGGAAGTTGTCGACGTTCTGGGTCACCTGGTAGCCTGAGCGAGCCATGATCTTGATGTCAGCGAAGTGGGCGGAAGAAGGCTGGAAGATGGCACGTTGAGTAGTGAGTGAGCTCTGGGTGCAGTGCGCGATGGACTTTCCCTCTTTGACAAAGCAGTCTCGTCGAAATAGAGCTGCGACCAGGAGCTACTTGCTTCCTTTGGTAGGTTCAACTGGCCTTGAAATAGCGGAGCTTCTTAGCTGGTCGATCCGCTGGAAGGAGTCTTTCACCATAGCTATCCCCGTCGCCGCACACGATTCCACCCTACCACACAAAGCACGAGAATAGCTGATTATAAGCACGATGCTCTCCAGCGGAATCTGTTGACGCCAAGAAACCGACACGACGTTGACATACATTGGCGAGGTCGAAAGCAAACCACGTGCATTGGCCTCAACAACGAGCTATAACCGCGCTGGTGACCTAGCAGAAGCGGTCCGCACATAGTGCATGGGCACCGACTTCGTCATACTCGCGCTTCGACACCCACAATTGCTGGAAGGAGCCCAAAGATGCTAAAATGGACCCGCCGATGAAGACGCTAAATTGTCGCTCGACCTTCGAGACAGTCGTGAAGCGCACCTTGAACGTGCTGGGCACCATGCGCGTGAGTTCCGCGTGTAACCGCTCGGTGATCCCTGGAGTGAGACTTCCTCCACCACATAGGATAATGTTAGTCAGCATATCCCTCCGCAAGTCAGCGTCACAGAGCTGCACCGCGTCGTAGAGCATGCGGTGCAGACCCTTTGCCACGACCTTGGCCGCCGCCGCAACATGCTGCTCGTTCTTGACCACAGCGCCTCCAAAGTTCTTCGGATGCAGCAAAAACTCAGGAACCTCATACCGCTCTCTCCCCAGCACAACGGTCTGTCCATCCGGCAGTTCATACTGCTGCTCTGTAATCTCCAACGGCACAGGTTCCGGCGACGGAGCTTTCTGCCCATGCACAGGTGAATCTCTGTGTTCTTCCAGTGGCGTCTCTGACATCGTGCATGTCGCCTCCCGCATATCTCTAAACAAATCTGCCCTTGAAAACTTGAGGTAGCTGACTGGCATCGCCGGCGGCTTCGTGAGTTCCTCCGACAATGGAGTCACCTCCAATAGACCTGTCTGCGGGTTCAGCTTCCTTGTAAAAGCCCCTCTTGGCCTCACCGTCACTGGTCCAGGCTTCTGCGTGGCTACCAAGTGCTCTAGATACTCTGACAACTGATTGCACCCCACGGATGAGTACTGCGCTGGTCTTTCCAGTGCGTATCCGTCGTACACTGGCACGACACGAGAAGCTCCAGCCCCAATCTCCGCCACTAGAGCCACCGACCGCCCGAAGGCGAAGGCGTCCAGCACCGCGTCCTTGGCCATGTAGAACGCCGGCACTTGGAAGGTCTCGAACATCATCTCCAGGTACTTCTCACCGTCCCGAGACGCCGCGTTGTGGAGCGCGTCATTGGCAAAGCACGAGGCCGCCGAGGTGATCACTGGGTGGTTCTTGGCGTCTACGTGCAGCCGCTCGAAGGCGTAGCTCCAGAGCTTCTCCAGCGCGTCCCAGTTTGCCACAGCGCAGGCCTCAATGGGCCGCGCAACCTCCAGATCGTGTCGATGCCACAGATCCCCGAGCACGGCGGAGGCTGCAGACGCGTCCTTCGAGTCCTTGGGAGGCGGCGGACGGCGCCCCACGACGCTGGGCAGCACCAGCTGTGGCGTGTCCTCCCCCGCCAGTCCGAACTTGCTCAGCCCAGTGCCCACGTCGCCCACCACAGCCTCCACATCGTCGCCGCAGTACATGACACCAGCAGTGAAATTGGCGGCGAATTAGACAGTGAAAGTGGCAGTGAACGACGATGAATTAGGCAAATATACTGACACAACGACAATGAATTAGGCAAATGTACTGCCATAAGCTAAATCAAGTTGAGCACTATCGGACCATCACGAGCACAGTATTCTACTTATATAACTTCAAATATAAAAACTTTTAAACAAGCAAACAAAAGATGCATGTACTGGTCGAATAGCTTTGTGGTCGTTTCTTCCAAGGATCGGCGCTAGGGTCCCCCTCATACTGGAACGTGCTCCCCGAACGAGTAGAAGAGCAACAACGACGATGGCGGAGGAGAGCAAGCTGGACTTTGCGTGGCTGCCGCAGGGCACCGAGGCGCTGGCCGACGGCGAGTACGACGTGATTGTGCTTGGCACGGGTCTGAAGGAGTGCATCCTGAGCGGTCTGCTGGCCGTGAACGGCAAGAAGGTGCTGGTCGTGGACCGCAACCCGTACTACGGCGGCGAGTGCGCGTCGCCCAACCTCACGAACCTCTACAAGAAGTTCAAGCCCGATCAGGAGCCGCGCACCGACCTGGGCGCCGACCGCGACTACAACGTGGACCTCGTGCCCAAGTTCATCATGGCGTGCGGCAAGCTGGTCAAGATGCTGCTGCACACCAAGGTGACGCGCTACTTGGAGTTCAAGAACGTGGACGGCAGCTACGTGGTCAAGGGCGGACGCACCTACAAGGTCCCTGCCACTGGAGAGGAGGCGCTGCGCTCGTCGCTCATGGGGATGTTCGAGAAGCGCAAGTTCCGCAAGCTCATCATGTACATCTACAACTACGAGGAGGACGACCCCAAGACGTACGAGGGCATGGACCTGTTCAAGCAGCCCATGAGCGAGCTCTTCGAGAAGTACGGAGTGGACGCCAACACGCAGAGCTTCATGGGCCACGCCATGGCCCTCATGCGCGACGAGTCGTACCACAAGCGTCCGGCCATTGAGACGGTGCGTGCTATTAAGCTGTACGCTTACTCGCTGGAGCGTTACGGCAAGTCCCCGTACATCTACCCGCTCTATGGTCTGGGCGGCCTGCCCGAGAGTTTCTCGCGTCTCTGCGCTATCAACGGCGGCACGTTCATGCTGAACCGGTCGGTGGACGAGATCCTCACGGACAAGGACGGCAAGGCTTGGGGTATCAAGTGCGACAACGAAGTGGCCAAGGCCAAGCTGGTGATCGGGGACCCGTCCTACTTCCCCGCCCAGAAGGTGCGCAAGACTGGTGTGGCAGTCCGCTCCATTTTCATCCTGAACCACCCGGTTCCCAACTCGAACGACGCCGAGTCGCTGCAGATCATTATCCCCGCCGCCCAGGCCGACCGCAACAACGACATCTACGTCGCTGTTGTGTCGTCTGCCCACTGCGTCGCGCCGCAGGGTATTTACATCGCCATTGTGAGCACGCTCGCTGAGACGTCGGTGCCGCTGCAGGAGCTGGAGCCTGGTGTCAAGCTGCTGGGCCCGTACCTGGAGCGCTTCGACGCCATCACGGACATGTTCGAGCCCGTGGCAAACGGCAAGGAGGACAACTGCTTCATCAGTGCCTCGTACGACCCGACGAGCCACTTCGAGACTACGTCGGAGGACGTGCTGGACCTGTACAAGCGCATCACAAGCGAGGATCTCGACATGAACATCAACGCCGACTCGACCGACGTGGACCAGTAAAGATCCGAACAGCACAATAAGCAGTGAGTGAGTGAGGTTCGAAGCGAGAGCTGTCAGTGATTGCAGTTGCAGACAGAAGGACCCGAAAATCGACCAACAAGTGAATCAACCTGCTTGGGTTTCATTTTATTCTCGGTCTGCCATCATATCATGCCCTCCCCCAGCAGTGCTGTACTGTAGCCATGTCCTCCCCCATGTCCTCCCTCAGCAATGCTGTAGCCATTTTGCGGCATAGCATAACGTCAAATTTCCCCATACTGAATTCAAGTCATTCTCCTGGACGTTTCAAATTTCCCGTTTATCCTCGATAAGCGGGAAAGCAGCGCGCGATGAACTCGGACCGGCGCGCGTCGCCAGAGCGCTTGCCGCTCTACCAGGCCGGCAGCGGCCACGTGCTGAGCCACTTCGCGAGCCTCGCTACGCCTGATGTGTCCAAAAAGAGCGACTGGCAACGCCGCTCAATGGGCGTGCGGGGCTCCTCCGCTTCGGCGTCCAGCGCGGGGCCGCGCTCTGTCCCTCGGCCGAGCCAACAGACGGTAGTGAAAGTGTTCGATGACTTTGTGGTGGACAACCAGACGGAGAGCAGCGACCGTAGCAGTGAGATGAGCGCGGAGACAGCAGCAGAGCCCAAGTCGTACACCCTGAGCTTCTCGCCTCCGCGCCACAGCCTAAAGAAGTCGAGGAGGGAGCCGAATGCAGCCGCACAGACGTCCACTGCAGGTCGTTCGACGTTCGGGAGCTCCATGGGGGCGAGTTACAGGGCAGAGGACCCAGCTGAAGTCGTGGAAGAGGAGACGGGCTCGCCTGTGGCATCGTCCGTGAAGTTTCTCATGAGTCGAGACCCGGAGGAGGAGGAGAGAGTGCTGAACTCCAAGTCGGACAGGGACAAGGTGTATTTGTACAAGAAGGTAAGAGTGGGAGTTGAGTGGCTGAGATGGAGTGGAGTAGAGCTGATGGCGAAGTCTTTTGATGGTGGGGCAGAGGTATACGGATACGTACGAGCACGCGGTTGCACTGTTAAAGCATGCGGCGTCGCTGGAGCGCGAACGTGCGGATAAGCAGTCGGATCTGGAGTACTTGAGGTCGACGATCAAGACTCAGACGCAGATTATCAACACGCTGAGCGAGAACCAGGTGCGTGGTGCGTTGACTTACCGGTAATTAACAAACGTTTCGGGTGTGTTACTAATCATCTTGGCTGGACATTTACGGGAGCAGCATCTGAGCGAGCCGACAGATTACCAACAGGAGAAACAGATACAGGCATTGTGTCGTGAAGTCACTGGGCTGGTGATGCAGCTGAGTCAGCGTGATTCGCTTATCAATAGCTTGCATGAAGAACGAGATCGATCAGCGAAAGTGATTAACGAGCTCAAGTTGTCGCAGGGCCTTAGCTCGAGTAGTGTAAGCGAAGCAATGCGATCTACCGGCGAGTTTCGTGACAAGCTCGAGGCTGCATTTCGCGAAAAGCAGGAAGCTCTGGAGCGCGAAGCTAGAGCGACAGCGCGGCTGAAAGATTTGCAAGTACTTTACAAGAAGTGTGAAGCTGCGCGGTCAGCACTGTGCGACGGGTTAGAACGAGCTGAGGAGCAGACTACAGCGCTACACGCTCAATGGGTTCAGGAAAAGAAGGATATGTTCACTTCGGTGAAAAAAGATGACCAGAAGTCGGCGAAATTCGCAGCAGAGTACGGGCGGCTGCGACAGGATAACGAAGCCCTGAAGGCTTCTCTCCGCCAGTCATCGGAGAATGAGAAGAAGCATCTTTCGGCGATGGAGACCCAACGGCAAGTTGTCGACAAGTCTCAGACGCACATTGCGCAACTGACATCTGAGCTGAATCTGTTGCGACCGCAATTGCGCGTGTTAAATGAGAAAGAGGCAAGGATAAGCGCACTAGAAAGCGATTTGTCTGGGGCAAGGGAGAAGCTCCGACGCTGTTTGATACAGGTGGATGCGCTCGAGGAACGGCTTGAACAGAGAGAAGAAGAAGTGCAAGCCAGCAAAGCTCAATTCCAAGAGCGTGCTGCTTTTTTGGAGCAAAGAGTATTTGATGTTGAAGCAGTTCGACGAAGCCTCCATAATAAGGTAAGCGACCCACGACATTGCTGGGCAAAGGGCCTGCCTTCATTTCTAACGAATGTTGTTGGATCGCAGGTGATGGAACTAAAAGGAAATATTCGCGTATTCTGCCGCGTCCGGCCAGTTCTGCGGCACGAACTCGCAAGCTCAAGGGGCGAAGAGGTACAAACTGCGTTTGCTGGCTTATGCTATTTGCTGGGATACAGTATGACTGATACAAAATGATTAGATCTTTGCTTTTCCCGATTACCGTACTGAGCGACGGCAGATCGAGCTTAGCGCGAACCCGAAGTCCCACGTTGGCTATGGCCAAAACGGATCGAGGAGCGTAGTCAAAAAGTACAACTTTGACTTTGATCTTGTGTTCGACGACAAGTGCTCGCAAGAAGACGTTTTCTTAGAGGTGTCTGCGCTGATTCAGTCTGCTCTGGATGGATACAACGTGTGCATCTTTGCCTACGGTCAAACTGGGTAAGTTTTGTGTTGGTGCTTTGAGGTATCGCTTGATTTCTTAGCTAACCAAAATTTGGGGTTTGGTAGATCCGGAAAAACATACACAATGCAGGGGAGGGAAGAGGACGCTGATTCCAAGTTGATGGAGCCATCACCAGACATGGGAATTGTTGGTCGAGCAATTTCTCATATCTTCGCTGGCAGAGACGACTTGAGATCAAGCGGATGGGATTTCACTTCTAGTCTGGAATTGGTTGAGATTTACAACGAAACTCTGCGCGATCTGCTCGCGCCTGCTGAAGTACGTGGTCAGTATGCATGAAGTATGCTTGCGGGTTACTGACATGTCTACGTGCACTGTGTAAACTGTGCAGTCCACAGATAAAATTGATCTCCGTCTAGATAGCGAGGGCAAGATTGCTGTGGTGAATTCGTGCATTCACAAGGTTCAGAACGACCAAGAGGCATGGAGCCTCCTACGAGGGGCAATGTCCAAGAGATCGACTAAATCCACCAAAATGAACGACCGATCTTCACGCAGCCATTGCGTCATCACATTTAGGTACGCACCCCTGCAAACTAGAACTAATTTTCTGGGAAATGGTGTGTATGAGGTCCTAACGAAGCAGTAAATTTTCATTTGCAATTCAGGCTAAACGGAGTGAATTCACTGACTGGGGATCAACGGACAGGTGTCATCAACCTTGTCGACCTAGCGGTAAGCTTACGTTATACTTGTGCTTTTCACTGTACCGTCTTGGTTGCGCAAATGTGCAGTACTGACCCCACGATGAATTGCAGGGGTCCGAGCGCTTGTCAAAGTCGGGTAGTGATAGCAACAAGGAACTGCTGAAGGAGGCCACTTCGATTAACAAAAGTCTTTCGGCATTAGGCAATGTAATATGCGCCCTCGCGAAAAAGGTATGCTCTGTCGCTCTTGTGTCTTTTGACGGGTTGGCGTTTCGATGGACTAACCGCTGTTTACTTGTCACTACTTTTGCAGTCGGCGCACGTTCCATTCCGTGACTCGAAGCTGACACACTTTTTGAGTTCCTCGCTCGGTGGAGACAGCAAGACGCTTATGATCTGCAACCTGTCACCACTAAGCGAGCACCGTGACGAAACGCTCAATTCACTACGGTTCGCTAAGATGGTGAATTCCTGTGAGATCGCGTACCCGTCCACGGTATCCAGTCGGTCGTAGATGCTAATGAGGATGATTCAACGCATGCTGTTCATAGACGAATTTGCTCTGGGTAACAATTACTTCAAATAGTTTTTTCCTGACAGATCCACACTCGAGCGATCAAGTCAAACAGGCTGCCATATTTCTGCTGAGCCAGGCATAAATATGATAGTTCTGTTTATCCTTTCACCCCACTGTTGTCAAATCGATGCGCGCCTGGGTGCTTTTCCAATGATCTACTAAACTTGATTACATTTACTTAGTTCATATTATCGAGTTTGAATGATACGAGCGCACGGATGCAATGTCGTTAACGTATTCCTGTTGATCGAGCACGACAACATTGTGAGTGAACCCCATCAAAGAGTGATAACAGATTAACGATTTAGCCAACGTACCATTTCGAGGAACTCGCATAGCGCTTGAGACGTATAGGGTGCTAGTTTCGGGTGACGCAACACCCGCTTGAGATAAATTTCAAGACGTGACTTCATGGACCGCGGACGTTCCTTCCACGATATTAACCTCCTGTCCTCGTACTCCTCCGGCGGTAGGGTGCAGTCAGCGCGAACTTCCTCAGGAAGCTAGCACCATACAACGAACACGCAGCAGAGTTAGTGCCATCCACTACTGGGAGGCAGAACAATGCTGTTTACCTCTTCGTCTAGAGCGGCAAAGTCACTGTAAGGCCGTCGAAGAGTCCAGTGATCGTCGTCCGTCTGTACAACAATCTTGAAGGAGACAAAGTGTTTGTTGCCCCAAATGGAAGACGTGGTCGCTGGGATCGTGATATCAAGCATCGCTCTCTCTTCGACGCTTTTGGCAGAAGATGGCTGCACAATCCGTAGTTAGTATTCGCCATCTCCAAAACAGTGCCAACAACAACAACTATACTAGTACATCACTTACACATGCCACAAGTTCCCAGTCCTTAAAGGAACCATAGAGTGAGGTAGGTGGTTGATGGTGTGTCGAGTTGAGGTAAGCAGATGGAGTGCTCACCTCCGTCGGGTACGCGATATACTCAGGGGTGACACTGGTGGGCCTTACAAACATAAACAGTACGAGGATGGCGGAAGCAGCATAGCACACACCGCCACACACCATGGTCATATACGACATCGCGCCATCGTCGTCCAGATTTGACGCCTCAGCACACGTCCCGTTCACGACGAGGAAATAGGTGGCGTCCAGCCATTTAATGATCCAGAAGAGCCGTAAATACAACGAGGGCGTCAAGCCACGACGATACTCCATCCACAAGATGCTTGACGATGTGCCCTACAGCAACAGATCACAGCCAGTCAGTTTAAAAAAACAGTTATCCTAGAATCCCCGCAAAGCACAGCACAGCACGGCTCACCCAAACCAAAGTCTCCATCATAGCTACAACATTCTGTTGATCTCGACCGAATGGTCGATGGTACAGCAGCCACGAGCAGAAAATCTCCTGGTACAGCCACCGCAGTCCGTTCAACAAGAACAACGTGAACGACGCTGCCAACTTCCCGCAGAACTATGACACAGTAGCAATCCAGCCATACAACCCCCAAAAACGAATTCAGTCGATTGCCCACAGCCCAGCTAATGCACCAGCTCTCAGAACGCAATGCAACTAACGTCCGTCGGGAAGGCGATTTCGGATAAATACGTCATGGGTTTGGGCGCCAGCACGCGCGAGCCGTAAACGATGCCGGCGAACAGGAACAAGGCGTCCAGCCCCAGCATGAGGGTCTGCTCGGTGGACACGCTGTGCAACTGCGGCGGCTCTTGGCTCGGCGCCACCCCCGCCATCTCCGCCCTAGATGCAGAGCAGAGCAAGACAATTGATAGTAGAGATCGCCAGCGACGGAAGAGACGAGCGAGCATCAATGGCTGAGCCCTTGATGACAGCTGGTGACACACAGCGAAAAAAACGAAGCCATTTCGTTCCCGTATTGACGCGAGCGCTAATTGGCTAGAAATAAGTTTCGTAAAAAAAACAGTGTATTCTACTTTTACTTAAAATGTAGCCATAAACGATGCGGTGCCGCTTCGCAGTTGCGCGTTTTGGAGACGTTGAAGCGGCATGGCAGCCGGCAGCATGATGAAGGACTACGTCCGCAGACAGCTGCGCTACTGGGTAGACGACTTCAAGGACGACATGTTGCCGCGCGAGTTCCTGTCCAAGTCCTTCACAAAGACGCAGCTCGTACTACCCGCCATCAGTAAGGAACAGACCACGCCCTTGTTTGACCTGCTCAATAGCTCTTGACACTGGACTCACTAACCTCTTGCTATATAATACAACATTTATACCCGTGCAGATCTGAAGCCACATCGCGTTGCTGCAATGTTGCATTTGCCGTCTCCGTTGCTGGTGACGACGGTGCGTTGCATGGAGCTGACGATCGCCGTGCCGTCCTGGACAGATTCGGACAAGGAGGCAGCTCATAAACCAGTTTTGATCCACGTGAACGAGCTGCTGGTCCAAGTGAGAAACATCTGGGAGTGCAGTAGCAAGATCCGACGAGCTGCGGAGGAGCGGGTGCAAGCGGCGCTACTGGAACCGGACCCGCTTGGATCCACTGCTGCTATGTTTGAGTTCGCTCGGGACGTGAATGACCGGACAAAGCTGGTGGTGGACAAGCTCCGGGTGCGGATCTTTGTGGGCGGCGTATCTCGTGTGGAGATGATTCTGGCAGATTTACATGCGCGGACGACGGATGCATTGTGGCAGGATGTTAAGGATCCAACGACTTGCGTTGACTATTCTCCGGACCACCTGGTACAAACGCGGTTTAAGGCCATGTCGTTCTTGCTTAGTGTGGAGATCAATCCTGGAGTAGATGTCACTTGGGTACTGACGATCCGCTTGATGACGAAGGTATCTGTTGTTGTACGATTAACACGCTTCTACCACCGGAAAGAGCTTGAAGACTCATGGAGGAGGCACATGCAGCTTGTGGATGTAAATTTTGGCGCGGTGAAAGTGGAGTTGGGCTTTGCTGAGTTCATGGAGTTGTACACTGTTGCTTCGACGCTCTGGAACTGGTTTTTAAACGGCAGAAGTTCTGAAAGTTGTGCTTTATCTGCGCCAGTAGATGGTATGGCTGCTGATCGTGAACCTCTTCGGTCTGAGGCGAGTGGAGCTGATCAGCAGACTATTGAGTTGCAGATTACTTTCCGTGGCACGCTTGAAGCAAAGTTAAAGTTCAACTCGCCAACGGAAGGACCACAGGAATTGTTTCTCGTTGCAGATCGTGCCGCGGGAAATGTGATTATCCATAGTCATGGCATTTGTGAGCTTCAGATGAGTCTGCATGAGCTAGCAGTGAGATTCCGAGGGTATGTAGTGTTTCGACTGAAGCCTGACCGAGAGGTTTTCAATCTAGAACAGCGTATTAACTCGTTTTCTGTCAAATGGCGGATTCAAAGCGTACTCTGCCGAGTTGACGACGACCTGGCTGCAGTGCTGACGGAAATGTACCAGTTTGTGAACGAGAAGGAACAGACCATCGTTATTCGATGCGGCACTTGTCACCAGCAGATCAGCTTAGATACGATAGATGTTCACGTTTGTCCACCTCGAAATGGTAGCATATCATTGCCGTCGACACCGCAAGCTGGCCATGTTGCGCGCTTGGGAAGCAGAAGAAACAGCTTTTCGGAAGCATCAAGTGCGGAAAATAGCAGTTTGGAGGCCGAGGAAGATGTGGGTAAGTCTGTTCGTGAGAATGGACCACCCAAAGTCCACGTTGTGTTGCAGATGGATGAGTTGGAGCTGCAGACTGGTAGCCGACTGGTGCAAATTCTACTGAAGTTATGTGGCTTAAGAGAAACTGAAGGGGTAGTCGGTCATGACGTGACTACCAAACTGTCGAATGTGCGTTTGACCACCGAATCAAACGAGTTCTCGGGTGATACCATATTTGTGCCTGCACTACCGCTGGCATTCCAAATTCTCGAGTGCTCTTTACAAGGTTGTGGTTGTGTTTTGCGGCGTAAGGGAATCACAAACCTCCAAGACACCAGTCAAGGAGCTGTTTGCGGCTATCGCTGGCCTGCTCGCCTTTTCCTTGATATCGCGCATTGTGCCATTTCTGCACAAGAATGCTTCGTAAAAGTTGACAAGATCCAAATGCGATCAAGCTTTTCAGATGGTAGTCGCGTTTGCTCCTCCTCGCAACCTCAATTGAGTTTTCATGTAAATATGGACAAAATCCGTTGCCAGTTGGACGAGACCCATTTCAAGCTGACACGACAAGTTTTGGAGCATATCGGAGGACCTTCATCAAGCACAAGAAACTCCTTAATGATGACACTTTTCCTCGGAGTGTTGCAGATTCGTGCTGTTGAATTCACATTGCAAAAGGAGGGCATCGCCGAGACTCGTGCGAAGTCGTTGCTGAAGCAAGCTATTGTGGTGTTTGACAACCAACTTGGTTTCCTCTGCACTCAGAGCTCGCTGGACTTCAAGACAATTTTAAATTCACAGACGATGAAGTTTGTGCATCGACAAACCCCAGTGATTCCTATTAACACCGAGCCTACCACTCCTCGGCAGAACACAGAATTTCCGGTCGCAGCTGAAAGCCAAACTCAAAGTGCTACACCAGAAGCTGTCGTGACTGAGACGGAGCCCATTCCAGTATCAGAGACAAATGGCTTCTCTGAACAAAATACAACCAACAAAGAGGACGTTCCTTCCACTGAAGCAACTTCTCCTGGCGCTTCTGAAGTCACCAGCGACCAGGGGGAAATCATAGTGAGTACAACAATTCCTAATGCGCCACCCGACCTAGAACGAGAAGATGCTTGCAGGTACATTCAACGTATGGTGCGACAAAAGCAGCTCGTTCGACAGCAGAAACAACGTTTTGAAACTGATGATTATGAGCCAGGGGTGGTAAAACCAAGATCAACAGCAGCAGTCACTGAGTCGGAATGTGTAAGCAACCCAGTGAATCTAGCACTAGCCAAAGCACCGGTGATTGCCCCAGACAGCGAAAGAAACAGTACCTCACGAACGTCTTCTCCTCGAAAAATGAGTGTGGGGATTCCAAGTCCGATCATGGTTCTCGGTTCAGACAATGATTTGGTCGGAGAACTCCGTGGCGGCATCAGCAAGTTAATGAGTCCGTTGAGTCGAACACTTCTTCCATCAGACAGCATCCGAGGCGGCATTAACAAGTTGATAGGTCCGATAAATCGAACTCTCTCACCGAGGGGGAATACCAAGCGAAGGGCGTCCGTAGAATCGGTAGCTTCTATGATGGAAGTTGCATTTTATGATGTCACAACATCCGAACCAAGCGCGCGTGATCCAGCGAATCCATTGCCGAAGAAATCACAGGAACTGCGTCTAGTTGAGTCAAAACAGTCTGATCATCGAGATAATGCAGGATCTGGAGTTTCAACCGAGGGTAAACCACCCGCTGATACGTACTCAGCAATCGAAGGCGTCTCCATCAGTAAACAAGGTGTTGAGAATGGAGATGCATCACCTCCTCCGAAGCGTTCAGAAATACCAAAGCAAAACGGACTTAGCGAGGCCAAGCTAGCAGTTCTCCCTGATGTCGTGCGCGTGTTAGTTCAAGTGGGCGAATGTCGGCTGTGCGTTCCGATCAATCCACGAGAAATGGTTGAGTTTCTCTGCCGAGAAATTGTGCGGCGATTTAACGAGTCCTTCGCAGCTGACAGGGGCAACGTCTCGGCTGTGTCGCTCCAAGACAAGCACGGTGGAGTTTTCTCGCCGTCAGACACTGTGGGCTTCGTACTCTCTGTTGCCTCAAGTGAACTACTATTTGCATATCCTCATGAACATGGCGGCCACATCCGGTCACTGGCTCGTTTAGCTGCAGGTTCACCCAGAACTACCCGCACAAGAGCGCTTCGAGACATCGAGCCTCTGCAGGGTGCTTCAGGTGGTGATGATGAGAAGCGCGTCCTGTGCTCAAAGCTACCGCTTCCTTTGGTCATTGCTTTACTTGCAAATGAGTCTGAGCGTGACTTAATCCGTTCCGGTCTTTGTGAACGAGAGAGTGCGGGAACAGGAGAAGCGTGGCCGGATTTGGCACTAAACGCTGCTTCTCTAGATGCTGAGAAAAAACCGCTTATAGTGGAGGTTGCGTGGCATGAAGCATGTATCGAAGTCACCAACGGCGACGCATTTGCGCTGTGCCGACAGCTATTGGGTCTCTGTACTTCGCGAGCGACCAGCAAATATGTTGGAAAAATTCTACGAGGTCGACTGAAAGTCGATTTGAGTAACCCTTTGATCGAGTGGGCATGTCGACGAAGACTAGCAATGGAGAAGGAATCTCTTGACGACAACTCTATTCAACCATCCGACCAAGAACAGGTACTGAACGCTTCGTACGAGCAGCTCAAGAAAGTTGTACAAGATACTTTTGGAGTGTATACGCGGTGATCCGTAACAGGTGACAAATCGGTCTGCTCATTTACGTTGGCATTTTCTTGTCATGGGATCGAGCAACTAACCCAACGCACACATTCTTATTAAAGATTCTAGCTCAACATGGATCCTTGCTGGTGTGTCCAGCCTCGATCAAATGTTGCGTAGGATTTCTTATGTTGGTATTATTAGTGGTGAGTGCTGGATCAATTGTTGCTGCTGACCCTCATCAGAGCAAATTCACTCGACGCTCGAGCAGATCGACTGGGTAGCAAGCATGGTGTTGGAGCATCGACGTACAATCATCTGCAAAAGTGGCAGCACTAACAATCACCAAGTGAAGCCCAAGACCGCTGACCACTGCACGGAATCGATCACTCGCTCCAAGCGTGTACACCACAGACGACGAATGCTGGCGAGACAGAATCAATACGAGTTTAATGAAGACGACATCGTCGTCCAAGCGGATTTAATTGAGATATCACTTGCTGGAGACCAGGTGCCACACCAGGACGATACCGTCACCACTAGCGAATCTGAGCTTGTCGAGCAGCTCATTGAAAGCGCAAAAAGTGGCGACCTTCGAGCTTTTCAACGCGTTTGTACTCGAATGGTACAATGTCATATTCGTCTCGATGCCCCCGGATACATGGGCTGGACAGCAGCACACTGGGCCGCTCGAGAGGGACATGTTCACTTACTGGAGTACCTGGCGATTTGCCATGCCAATTTGGACGCTGTGGATCGTAAAGGGGATACTCTTCTGCACAAAGCTGCCGCAAATGGCCAGCCTTCCGCCTGCGAGTGGCTGCTTGAACGCGGCTTTAGCGTCAAGATGCGCAACAACAACAACTTGACACCGCTAGATCTCGCTCAGGAACATATTGCAATCTCAAGACGGAGCAATGCTGCCGTAGTTTGCGAGAGGATTCTTTCAGAGAACTCGAACAACATCTGAACAAACCAAATTGACATATCAAACTCCGTGTTCGCTTTTGATGGCACTTGAATCTGTTGATAGCATTTAGCTGCAACAGTTTATTCTCGCTCGCGTAAGTTACGAAGCCAAAGTCAAACCTTTGAATCCGCCTTCGCCTACGTTTAACATGAGTTTGCCGTGCTGGTTGGCCACCATAATTTCAGCCAGCAGACTGTTGGACGCGTTGCCAGTGACCACCGTCTTCGGATTCTTCGAGAGCGAGGAAAGCACCTCCAAGCGCTGCATGTCTAGCTGGTGTGCGCGATATTTTTCAAGCTTCTTTGCTGCTGCCCCCTCAGCTCGAGCCACGATTTCCTTGACTTTAGCTTCTCCACTGCTGATAAGCTCCTCCATCTCAGCCTGAAGTTGCATTTTGTAAGCTTCCTCCTCAGCCTGCAATAGACGAATGTCCGTGTCGGATTTGAATGCGATCTCGCTGGAAATGCGGTTCGTGTCAGCATGGATCTGCTTGATCGCCAACGAGGCTTCGGCAGCAACCTTGTTGCACTCCACGCGAGTCTCCTGCGCAATTTGATCCTGAATGACTCGGGTATCAGTATCAACCATGTCGATCTCCTTCTGAATCTCTGCGCACTTTGCCTTGCCGGTTTGCTCTTCTTCCATGAGCATCATTTTCCTCGCTAGCTTGGTCGTGTCGATCTCCTCCTTGTATGACAGCAACTGCATGTCGTTCATCTGCTTCATGTTCTGCTCCTTAATGGTGCTCAAGTGTGTTGTGCGACTTTGCATCTGCTCCACGAACGTTGGTGGGAGTTTCACGTTGGTTATAGCCACCTGGTTATCTGAACGCCGTATGTGTTGAACTGCGCATTGAGATTCTTCTTGATATCCTCCGTCACGCAGTACGGGGTTGTTTGTCCAGGAGGTGCAGGCTGAGGTGCGTCGGGGTTTGGCTTTTCTCCTGTGGCCTCATCACTGAGTGTTTTCACCTCCGTCGCTGCTGGTTCGGAATCGTCGCGCTTCAACATAGCAAGTTTGCCCGTGTTGAAGCTTCCTTGCATAGTCCCGTCACGAAGCTTGTACACTTCAGTGTGTTGAACGCTTCAAGCCAAAGCGCGCACAGCCTCATCTTGTGCTGCTCGCAGCTATACGTCCAATCCATTCGGTCCAAGCTCGTACACAAAACGCCGCACAAGGTCCGGGTCTTCTCCCTTTGAGATGTCCCCCATGATACGGAAAATGAGGCACATGTCGATGCGAACCGTGACGTTGTCAGCTGCCTTGCAGCCTTTGACGGGCGTCTTGAACACGATAAATTGCTTCGTGACGAGGTGGGAAACCTGCGTCCATGGCCCCGCCCAGTGAAAACCCGCAGGCCAAACGGAACTTTTAACACCGTCTTTCGTGTAATCCATGTCACCACGTTGGTTTTGAACGAGGGCGTACATGCCTTTTGGTACGCGGATGTAGGGCCGAAACATGCTGGGCCGAGGGTTGATCATGATCACCGTGTTGCCATTGGAGCACGCGCCGAACACGCGATTTGCTTTGTCGACCGAGCTGGTTTCGGTGTAAAGCAACCGCGTTTGGTGACTGTCTCCCAGAAGAATGTTGTGCTCGTCAGCCATGGTGATAGCAAGTGTAGGTTCCGTCAGTTGGTGGTGAATCGGGAATGGAGAGGTGGCTGAATGATGAGACTCGATAGCAATATGCGATGCAGTGGCGAAGCGTATTAATACGGGGCTGCACATAGTCCACCGCTAACCAATACCCTTTGCTTAATCGCATGTGCATGTGCAAGATCGCAAAGCACAATTCTGGCGATCTGGAGTTCTCCTCAGTCTCACAACCAATTTCGTTCATCAGCCGAGTAGCACCAAAAGTAAACATGACAGAGGAGCAACCAGACCGATACAACCGACTCATGCAGCTCGACATTAACCGACCGATGGACGCGATGGGCCACTTCAATGCAAAAGTGGTTGACGGACGTATTCCACTAGTACTTGTACCTTCGTACCCGATCTTCTTCACATTCATGCAGCAAATTCCATCTGGAGTGTGGGTGCTGCGGCAAACCTGGAACGCTCATGCTGGTATGATGGATCCCGGTCTGAAGGTGTTTTGGCCGGCGTGGAATCGGATCTCCCACATCGTCACTAAGCAAGCCGTCGCGTATTCCAACCCAGTCCGAGGTTGCCCTACCACCGACAATGTGATGGTTGACATCGACATCTCCATCAGCTTCCAGATTGGCCCCACTGAGGACGACGCCGTCAAATTCGTCTACACCCTTGGAGCCCATCGGTTGGATGAGTTGTTGTACAGTCTAACAGAGGAAGCCATCCGCGGGCTTGTAAACTCGGTCCGGTACGACCAAGTTCACGACTTACGTGAAGACTTCGCCATGGGGATGAAGACGGATCTGAACACGAAACTCTCGCAAGTTGGTGTGTTATTCACAATGTCAATGTCACGAACGTTGAGCTTCCACCATCGATGTCGTCGACATTGGAGGGGACCACTGCTTTCAAAACGCGAATTGAGGAGCAGGAGAAGAACCACGAAAATCAGCTCCGCATCCTGGTGAACGAGGAGACCCAAAAGCTCACAGCTGTGCAGAAATAGAACGAGCGAGCTGTCCAAGATCTGCTCGCCGTTAAAGCTCGTGCAAACATCATCCGCAACGAGATGCGAACGACTGCTGACGCCAAGGCCCAGATAACCATCGCACAGCACAAAGCGGAATACGCAACAAGATCAAAGAGGCAGAAGGTTTCAAGATCGACGCGGTGGCTACAGCTACGGCAGCTTCCGTGCGAGCGCAGACACAACGCGCAGTTGATCTAGCGAACCTCAAGCAGAATTACGCGCAGTATATCGCAGCTGCCAAGATCAAAAGCGACGCCATGGTTAAAGCTGCTGAGCGCGAGGCTGCGAAAATTCAGGCAGACGCCGAAGCAGAAGCAATTGCGGCAGGATTTTTAGCGGAGAAGAGGTCGTTCGACTATCAGCAGAAGAAAATCCGCGTGGAGACTGGTCTTGCACAAATGGTTCCGATGGTCATTAGCGGCAAGAATGGTGACGACTTGATCCGCCAGACTGTACTGCAGACGCTTGAGAACAAAAAATACCCCCCCCCCCCCTCCTCCTCCTTCATGAAATACTTGTTGATAAATATCTTGATTAGGTTTGTCTTCTGGAGCGCATTTGGTCCCTTCTGTTCTAGCAGCCACTGTACACTCGATTTGCACTGTACTTCCACCCACACCTCCGCCTCGATCACTTGCGCACCATCCGACCCAAAAAGTGTCGAGATGGAAGATGTTCAACTACACGAGGATCTAGACTTTCAACCAACCGTAGCGTAGAACCCCTCTCAATATAACTGTCCGGCAAACCGCTTTCCACTTGGAACTCGCGTAGCCGTTTAGACTCGTTCCTGCGAGAGTGGGGCTGGTGGTGATTGGAAATTGAAGTGCTTTTTATTATCCAATCAACATTAATAAGTGCGCTGATTGGTCCAAAGCAAAGCATACGATTTGCCTATACGAATGGTTGGCCTCCCAACATAGGCGCCATACTGGAAAACGCCCGAGCCAAAGCACTAAACCGTCACTAGACCGACAAACATGGGCGACCGCGGAGGAATCTCGTTGCTGGTGCGCAACATCAGCCGCCGTCTGAGGTACGTCAGCATCTCTCTAAACTTTAATTGCCTGCCATTTTGCCCAGTCAAATTGGCGCATTGCAACTACAGAAACGTGCGTGACCCAATGTTGCTGTATTGGATCTGCAGACCGGAGGACATTCGCAAGGAGTTCGAGCGCTACGGAGAAGTGCGCGACGTCTACATCCCCAAGGACTTCTACACCAAGTGCGTGACAGCTGCTGGATCGTTGCAGGAACAGCGATAGAGACTTTGCAGCTGGCTGACAGCTTGCTTTTGCTTGCAACAGGGAACCCAAGGGCTTTGCGTTCATCGAGTTCCGTAGCGAGCGCGAAGCGGATGACGCGCGCCGAAATCTGGATGGCGTGCGTATTGACGGCCGCGACATCCGCGTGGTGTTTGCCCAGGAGCGTCGCAAGTCGACGGACCAGATGCGCGAGCGCGAAAGGTCCGCGCTCCGGCAGCAACTATTGACAGTGACTGCCTTCCGAGTTTTTTTCTCTCTCTCTCTCTGACATATTACTTGTACGTTTGAATTGATGTGTGCAGGACGGAGAAGCGTGGAGGAGGCCGTCGCTCGCGCTCAAGATCGCCGCGCCGCCGTGCGCCACGTGGTCGGTCTCGCTCACGATCTCGAGACCGTCGTGCCCCGGCTCGTCGCTCGTCGCGCTCGCGCTCCCCTGTGAAGGGTCGATCGCGCTCTCGTTCTCACTCTGGCTCCCGCGGTCGTTCGCCATCGCGTCGGTCTGCGTCACCGGCGGCTCGATCTCGTTCTCCGTCGCCTCGCCGATCGGCTTCTCCTCGTGCGCCGACGTCGCCTCATCGGTCGGCATCTCCTCGCCGATCGGTGTCACCGGCTGCTCGATCACCATCACCGTCGCCTCGCCGTTCCAACGGCCGCTCGCACTCGGCGTCTCCCCGACAAGATGAAGGCCGCCGCCGTTCGCCGTCGGGCTCCCCACGTCGTTCGAGTGGCCGGGATTAGGTTCGTCTGGTCGCCCAATGCTTGGCTTTTCGTCGGTGAGTATGGCTCTCAACCCCCCGTCTCCAAAGAAACATCGCAGACAAACCAAGCGACCGACCTCGACAACTGCATGGAAACTGCACAGCATCTCGCGTTGATTTACTCCCGTCTGCTTCCCCTTCGTGTGCAATTGTTTGCTGGTGCATGTTCTACCAGAATATGCAGATGCAAGACATTCAGTAACCTGAAGAGCAGGAATCTGAAGATGGTGAAGACTCAAGCACAAAGATACAAACGCAAATAAAAACAAAGAAGACTGGGTACTGCAACTTTTGTCCAAGTGGAAGGACGAGGAAGACTTTAAGGAAGCTACGACCCCGGAGCCGGATGATCTTCGTAACGTCGGCTGGGTGTCACTGCCAGTGTCAGAAGCGATGCAGATCCTAGACTCGTGTCCTGCTCATCGTTGTTGGTGTCCAAGCGTTGCAGTCAAGTCAAGCACACTACTTTCGTCCCTGTTTCCCGTCTATCATGCATCAATCACCAGTGGTGATTCACCACACGTAACCAAGTTTCTCGTTACTGCAAAGCAGGCAACAACTGTCATGGATACAGGTGAGCAGCGATGGGCCGTTTCGACCACCTGAATTTGGTTCCATTTTAAAATTCTAAATCTGGAATGCTAAATCAGATATTATCCCACTAAGTACGTTTTTGGATACCGGTACATCCCACATGCTCTGTCAATAGGGAAGCTGGTTATCCGACGTATAGCAATGAAGAAGAGATCTGTGGTGTTCGTGCTCATCGACGGGCTGGCCGATGTGTCGCTGCAAGAGTTGGACCAGCAGACACCGCTAGAGGCAGCGCAGACGCCCGCCATGGACGCTATCGCCCGTACGCTTGTGTCCTTCATGCCGCATTAGTCTTTTTGATTCCTCCTCTCTTTAACATTATTTTTACTGCCTGTGCTCTGATTTGACCGCCTCAGATGGCGGTCTGACGGGTCTCATGGACCCTGTGGAGCCTGGCTACGCGTGCGGCAGTGACACGGCGCACATGTCCATTCTGGGCTACAATCCCATCGTGTACGTGAGGCTGAGCACGAGGTTTTCGTTGGTATGACGGTGCTAACCTAGTGTTTCTTGCGTGTTAAATTGCAGCCACTATCGTGGCCGTGGCTCTTTTGAAGCTATGGGTGCTGGGCTACCAATGAGCAAGGGTGACGTAGCCTTCAAGTGCAACTTCGCCACTGTTGAGAAGGACGAAGATGGCCAATTGATCGTCGAGAGACGACGTGTGGACCGCAACTTCCCGGCATGGGGCATTGAACTCTGCAGTTTCCTGAATGGGCTGACCCTCCCGGAGTTTCCTGGCCTGGTGGTGGCTACGAAATATGCTACGGAACACCGCTGCGGAATTGTTTTCAAAGGCCCCGGACTTTGTGACAAAATGACGGGCACCGACCCGTTGAAAGACCAGTACGCACCTGATGGCTTTCTGTGAATAATGAGGTTATATCGACGGCGCTAACTCATTTAATTTATTTTTTGGTGTGCAGCCTGCCCCTGATGGCGTCAGAGCCGCTAAATGACAGCCCGGAGGCTGCACACTCTAGCAAGGTGCTGAACGCGGTCTCTGACGCTATTCATGAGCGACTGTTGGACCACCCGATCAACAAGGCACGTGAAGCTGATAACAAGCCGCCAGCAAATGTGGTACTGCTACGTGGCCCCGGCGAACGAATTGATGTCCCAACTTTTACTGAAATGCATGGACTCTTCCCCTTCATGATCGCCCCAACGTGCATCATCGCTGGTCTGGGCATGTCACTGGGCTTTGAAATCGCTACTGCCCCTGGTGCTACCGGAGACTACCACACGAACTTGCGCTCCAAGGCTGAGACAGCGTTGAAGGTGCTACACGGTGGCGAGTTCGACTTTGGCTTTGTCCACGTCAAGGCAGTCGACGATGCTGGTCACGACCGTGATGTGGACAAGAAGGTGCACTTCATTGAGCGCGCGGACGAAATGATCTCCTTGATCTTGGAAGGTATCCACGCTGACTGTGGGGAAGTAGACAATGAGGTGACCATCGTCGTCACAGGTGACCATACGACACCTGTCAAGTACGGAGACCATACTTTTGAACCGGTGCCGTTCGCTATTGCACGTGTCGGGGTGGCATACGAGAGGTTGCAGCGCTGCAAAGATGCTGGTGATCAGTCCAGTGTCGACAACTCACCACCCGGCCCATTGACGGACGAGGTGACTCGGTTCTCTGAACTGGCAGTGGCACGCGGTGCACTTGGTCGTTTTGCCGGTGACCAGACCATGACTCTCGTCAAGGGCTTCCGCGAATACGAACTATAGGTTGCAAATAAGCAGTACGAGCGTGGTAAGTTTATGAGTGATTCGGATTATGAGATGAAATAAACAAAATCGTTGTTGAACTCATGTTGAGAATACGCTTTTGCTACGGTGTTCAAACGACCAAGGCCCAGGGCTTCTTCACTCCAAGACATGCTCAGCGAAACATTTGCGCCGTGACGCGAGAGATAGGGCCCAAGATTTCCTCGATCTCGTGCTCGGTGAAGTGCTTCGGCAGGCTTGGAATCAGAACCACAGCCTCCTCTACTTCCTCTGGATACAAGTTGGATAAACATGCGATCTCGAATTCCTCCAGTTGATGAACTTCTTCATCGTGCTCAAACGAGAGTGATTGTAGAGCCCTTACAAGTTGAAGATACACACGTTATTGATAAACCACACAACAGAAATCGGAATGGCTATGCAGATCTACGTACTCGGAGCTCAATAACAGAGGCCTGGTTGGCCACAGGGTCTTTTGTTCCGGTGAATCGCATGACGTAGGACTGTGTCTTTTTGAACACACTACAACAGGCGCCACCATCAAAACGATGAAGCAGTTAGACCAACTCCAACTATGGCGATCAAGTTCGTGGATCAAACCTGGTGAACGTTTTCTTCTGCTCAACGTAGTTGACCTTCTGCTTATCCAAGATGACAGCTACCTCGGCGTTGGATAGGCAGGTATCATCAGTGAAATCATCGCCCAATTTCAGCTCTGCTGCATCAATCAAAGGGCGAAGAGAAAACGCCATCCTTGCGCAGTGCTCCAATATGTTGCGTTCGCTTGTTGTTTTCGTCAGGCATAGCTTATGGGAATCCGACAGTTAATTCGCAACGTCCCAAACGCAATGATCCTGCTAAACGAGCCCTTGTTATTGCTCGTGCGTTGAATTTTGAGTGTTGACTGGTTGCTGAAATCTCCTTGGTACTTCCAGCTCACGCGGCAGAGGTTGCCTAGCTGCACGCAGAACCTGCTTCAACTCCATCGCAATGACACATTCGCGCGTCAGGAAGGACGTCGCTTTTCCCGAGACATCGGAACCTCCAGTATCGCCCCCTGGATGTCTCCCTGTACGACCGCAGCGATGCACATAGTCTCCAATAGTGTTAGGAATGTCGAACAGCACAACGTGCTCAACACCAGGAAGGTCAAGTCCTCGCGAGGCCAGATCCGTTGCCACTAGGACGTCAACGTAGCCTGCTCGAAAGGCGCGCAATGCTTGGGTACGATAACCTTGAGACTGCCCACCGTGTAGTGGTGCGACGTGGAATTGCTCATTACGTAGTAGGCGGGCTATACGCTCGACACTTGAACGGGAGTTGCAGAACACTAAAACCGGCGGATGTTTAGTGGCACGCAATACACGAAGCAGACGAGAGGGTTTCTCTGCAGGGCGCATGAACTGCACATCATGAACCACACGCGACGTTGTGGAGAGTGCTAGCGTGACCGCTAAAGTACCACTTGAACATGAACTCAATGGTGGTGGAGCTTGGCTCGGCATGCTTGCCTCGTCAACACGAATCGTGACAGGTCGTAGTACTGCCGACCGCGCCAATCGTGACAAGAAGACAGGTAGAGTTGCGGAAAGCAACAACGTCTGCCGGCCAACAGTGTTTGCAAGCTGCAAAACCCCACGTAATTGCGTCTCCATCTCCGGAGCTTCCAGCACGCGGTCCACCTCGTCGACTACAAGCAGAGAAATCTGTCCAAGCGACAGTGCTGCTCCATGACGCTGTACAAGGTGCAGGAGTCTTCCAGGTGTCGCCACCACTACAATTGCATCATTAGCAAGCTGCTGAAGTCGAGCGAGTTGGTCGTCAACTGCAACGCCACCGCAAATTCCAACGACAGGTGGAGTTGTCAAATTGGGGAAGAACGACGAAAGATCTTGCGTCACCTGATCGACAAGCTCTCGCGTCGGCACGACAACCAACGCGCAAGGTGATGTCGGTATCCTTGGCATTGCAGAGTAGTGCTCAAACCCAGGGCCAGGCTGACTGTGCTGCCGTTGCAGCAATCCAATTATCGGGAGGATGTAGCACAACGTTTTTCCGCTGCCAGTGGGGGCCAGAGCGACCACATCGCGACCTTGGGAGATACACGGAAGAGTCTGAGCCTGCACAGCTGACGGATACGTCACTCCACGCGACTGTAACACTGAAATGGCGTCTGGAGAGAGCGAAAGCTCCGAAAAACTGCTGATTGGAGGCGGAATTAGGGCCTCTCCTTCGACTACGATTCCTCGCTCTTGACGCGCCCAAGATGCCTCCTGTGTTGCTGAAGCTTCATATGTTGATGGTACAATAGGGTTGGTGTCTTGAGTGTCTGTGATAGGAGCTGAGGGCTCTGCGCGACGCCGCTTGCGTCGCGGCATATACGCGCGATCACTGGCAACGTTCATTTTGAGTTTAGAAAACGTTAAGTTCGAAATCATGTCGTTAACTTTACCAGGCTATAGCATTAGAATGACGCCAATGCGATCTGCAGCAGCTTAGCCGAACATGCGCGCCGCTGTACGAGACACAATGCCCAGAATCTCTTCAATTTCATCCTCAGCGAAACGCTTGTGCAGACTGGGGATCAGAGCCACAGCTTCTTCCACCTCTTCCGGGTTCAGATTAGACAGACACGCGATCTCGAACTCCTCCAGTCGGTACTCCACCGTCCCTCCGTCCTCCTCGCGCTGGAAAGCCAGCGACATCAACGCTCTGCATCATAAAAAATAACACCCAATAACAGCTTAAAACTTAGTTGCATACTCAGGTACCAATAGCAGCCACCGAGTGACGTACTCGCGAAGCTCAGTGACCGAAGCTTGGTTGGCCACGGGGTCCTTGGTGCCGCTGAATCGCTGCACGTACGAGTACGTCTTCTGGAAAACGCTACAGTAGCAAAGTAGCAATAAACAATGATGATATGAGGATCCTATTATCAAGAGCTTAGCATGTAAAAGTGTGGAGGGACGGCAATGGCAATGCCACAATCTCAGTCGAACGCACTTGGTGAGCTGCTTCTCCTGCGTCTCGTAGTCGGACTTCTGCTTCTCCAGGATGACGGCCACCTCGGCGTTCGACAGACACGTCTCGTTTCGGAAGTCGCCGCCCAGATTCAGCTCGGCCGCGTCCTCCGTGTCCACGACATGCTGCGGGTTCGACGACATGTCGGTTGCTTTAATCTAACCAAAAGTGACTATCAAACGCACGCCAACTTCACATCAGCCTACCCAACATCATCACATTCTTTTTAACAGGACGTCAACGTTCATCCACACTTTCGGTCACTTGACGATCTGCAGGCATGTTGGGCAGCTCACGGACGCAACTGAGGGCGCTCGCGGCAGCCTCGCAGCACGCCTTCTCGGCCAAAGCGGGAGCCGGAGGCATCGCCGGACCCAAGATCACGGGCGTGTTGCGCTTCTACCAGGACGTAGGCGTCAAGGATGTGGAAGTGGAGGAGGACGGCGCCAAGCACTTCGCAGTGATGCTGGACGGCAAGACGGTCAAAACGCCCAGACAGCAGCCCGTGCGGCTGCCCACGCGTGCCATGGCGTGCGCGGTCGCCCACGAGTGGGACGCGCAGAGCCACGACATCCGCCCGGCCACGATGCCCATCATGACGCTGGCGTCCACGGCGCTGGACCTCATGCTCACGTCCAGCAGCCAGGAGACCATCGACGAGATGATGCACTACTTCCACACGGACACGGTGTGCTACCAGGTCACAGCCGACCAGCAGGAGAAGCTCGTGGCGCTGCAGCAGAAGAAGTGGAAGCCCATTCGCAAGTGGTTCAGCGACACGTTCGAAGGAGAAGTGGATGTGAGCCACGGAAGCATCGACCGGCTGGCACACGACCAGCAGCTTGTGGCTAACGTCCGTGCGCACTTGGAGAAGGTTCGTAGAGCAGTTGACTGGGTGTGGAGGATGTTGAAATGACTAAGCGTGAGTTGGTTGTTGTCCTAGCTGAACGCCTTTGAGCTGACGGCGATGCGCACGCTGACGAAGGAGTGCAAGGTACGTGTTTAGTGGGGTTGTGGTGCATTTTGACGTAGTAGTGAGTGTGGTTGCTAAAGATTTTTTGGTGCAGTCTCTTATCACTGCGCTGGCGGTCTTCAAGCGCCACATCACGGCGAAGGAGGCAATGGACATCTGCCGCTTGGAGGAGGAGTTTCAGATCAACAACTGGGGGCTTGTGGAGGGCGGTCACGATCTCGACCGCGTAAACTGCGCCGTGAAACTCTCGAGCGCGTCCTTCTTGCTCTACCTGCTGGAGAACAAGCACTAAGTTGTCGTGCAAGCAGAGCGAGCTGAAAGGTGCTAAGCATAATCCACTTCAGCGGTTTTGACGATGTTTTGCGATGTGAATGCATTCATAAAGCTACATGTGTATTACAGGTGTTGATCAGATCACTGGATGCATGGTGAGAACGTAAGGCAGACTTGTGATGATGTCCTTGACATCATCCTTTGGGGTTTCGCTATCGGGGGCGTTTTTTTCTTCTCTCGAACAACGTAGACCAAGCCAGCACATCCGAGTAAGAAGATGACGATGCCAACAGGAATAATGAACCGGAGGTCATCTTTCCAGTTGGAGTTGTTGCTGCTATCACTGACTTCGCTGGGTACATTGGGCGGCATGTGATCCGAGGCGTGGCTCGATGAAAGTTCGGCGCAATAGTCTCCGGTGAGAAGGCTTATCACTAGGATTTCTGCATTGCTAAGCGAAGTAGTGTATGCGTCTCTTCTGCAAACGTTGCTGGCAAGTCGAACGAAAACACGATCGTCCGTCGGTGAAGCTTCGAGCAGTGTGGTGCTGTCCACGTCTTGCAATGGAATTGGTACCACGGCATCGTTAAATGCCACGTCCCCTTCCAGATACCCAGCGACGGTATTCGAGACAACCGATGTAAACACGAGAGCGATGGTATCATTTTCACCGCAGTTGTCTTGCAATCGATCCTCAATCTTGACAGCGGCCAGAGCAGCTTCATCTTCCGACCATGAATCTTTCCACTCAGCCACTACGGCGCAGACCGTCGAAGGTAATGGTGGTGCTGCCGTCGAGTTGATGGTCTGGAATCTAGCCCAGAACGTCGATACATTTTCGTGCTGAGCTCCATCTTCAAGTAGGACCCAGCTTGCTGCTTGGTACAGGACATTGTTATTAGCGGCGGTGGCATAATCCGCGACAACGTCAAGCCACGTGTCTGAGGCTGATGTGTTGCCTGCCAGCACAAAGTCGTTTGACGGTCCTTGCATCGACAATCCTTGAGCCAACGACGACGACGACGACGACGACGCGTTTTCTTGCACTCGAAGATCGGAGCTGGAGACGATGATAGCAATATTGACAGTGGGTGCAGCGTCGTACGATCCACTTGCGGTAGCGCAGTGGTTGCGATCTGCGAACGACAGCAACAGCAAAACCAACACCGAATTGATCGCCAGCATCACGAACTATTTCCTCTGTATACACTTGGTGCTTTCAGCGCAAAGCAAGAATGAAATGAGCAAGCAGATCTTCTTGCTAAAAGCACACGGCTCGAGCTAAGCCGCTCATTATTTGCCAGATGTGGTGCCTGGGGGCATGTCTAATGCAGCTAATGTGGTCGTTCCAACCGAATGCGAACACTATTAATAAACATGCGTCTCCATAAGCAAGCAAGCGAACAGGTATTGCAGATATTATACCTTATTGGTAGCCGAATCTTCGCCAAAGTGACCAAGCACAGCGTCGAACCTGCAAGTAACCCGCAAGCCCAAATGTGTTCGTTTACAAACACATTCCAACATTTACGCAAATAATGTTTGATGGATACGAACTCTCATCATAAAACTATACCGGATGAATCGTAAGCACGTAGGGGAGGCTGGAGGGGTCATCTTTCTCCTCCTCCTTGGAAGTCTCGGTCTCAGTTGTGGCGGAGTTCTTTTTCTTTTGTCGAAGAAGATAGATCAAGCCAGCACATCCGACCAGGAAGACGCAGACGCCGATGGGGATGATGAACCGAAGGTCGCGCTTCCAGTCGGAATCGGAATCGGTATAGCCGTCGCTGTCTAGCGAAGCGTTTGGTGTCTGCGGATTTTTGGGGCCGTAGCTGGGGACGCACACTTCTCCCCTGAAGAGGCTAATCAGTGGGGCTTTAGCGTCGTTTTCAGAGGAAAGCCCTATCGCGGATTCGTCGCGTGGGCAAAGACCCTCAGCTAGATGGACAAACAAGCGGTCGGAGGCTTCTGGGACCATTGAGCTGTCCACATCCTGCATTTTGAATGGAGCTACTGCATCATTGACCGCGATTTTACCCTTGAAATAGCCAGCAGCAGTCTTCGAGACAGCGGAGGTGAACGCTACAGCTATGGTATCGTTTTCCGCACACTTGTCTGTCAATCGATCCTCAACCTCGACGGCAGACAACGCCGCTTTGTTTTCCTTCCAGGAGCTATCCCACTCTACCACCATGGCGCAGATCGACATGGACGTCGCAGTCGAGTTGACAGACTGGAATCGTGCCCAAAACGACGAGAGTTTGTCTTGCTGAGTTCCGTCTTCAATGAGGGACCATCTCGCTGTCTGATACAAGACTTTGCTGTCGGCCGCAACGGCAAAGCCAGCGACAGCATCGAGCCACGTGCTCGAGATCGAATCATTGCCTACCAGCATCAAATCGAGTCGATCGACGAAATGTTCGCCCAAAGCCGACGACGAGTTTGCTTGCTCTTGGACGTCGGACGTGGAGACGACGGTCGCAATGTTGATGCTCCGTGACGCATCGTAACCTTGACTGACGCTTGGCACCGCGGTGGTGTAGCGACTAACTGCTACAAGCGCCAGCAGCAAACCTGAAACGTATTTCATCTTCTGCTGCTTTGGGTGGCCGTCGGTACGTTTATCAGTCTCGAGGAAGAAGCTGAAATGAAGCGTGGGGAGAAAACCGCACAGAGTTCCCAGCTGGTGCCTGGGTGCATTGCTTCGCGGGCTCTTGCAACGGTCCCACCAACAAACATGAAGGTACTGTACGAACAGCAAACTTTCGAAGCGATGTAAGGATTCCGTTGAGAGCGAGCAAAAGCCAGAAAGAGAAACTAGGAGAAGCTTACAAGCTTCTTCGGCGACTTTATCAGGTTGACAAAGCATTTTTATCATGTGTTTGCTGCAAACCAGCAAACAAGGGACACTGCAGCTAATCCCCTCGGTAGTAATTTCCAGACATATAACCTCTCAACAGGCTCCTCTTAAGAGGAATTCAATATTTCTATTTTTATAATTATTGTCAAAGATGCAAAGTTTTCTATTCTGGAGTGTTTAACCAGGGAAAGTCACAATTGTGAAGGGCGTCGGAAGCTTGATGGTACAAGCAGCTGATGTTCTTTGCTAATAGGCCCGCTTTAAGTTGGTCCAGTGCTTGCAGCGCTTCTTAAACGCAGACATGATGCCAGAATCGAGTTATTGTCGTTTACTGGTGGTGGTGAGCGGGAGGAAGGCGGCAGTCACATTGGCCAGCGCAGCAGCATCGAAACCACCGTGCACTGTAACGTTATCGAGAAGGAGTGCACTTACGATGCTTAGATCTGCATTTGGTGTCAATTTCGTTGTGCCACTTGCCCCAAGTGCCTTGACGCAGACTTAAGTAAAGTAACCCAAATGGTACCGGTACATGTACACCCTGCGATAGGAATACCCTTTGAAAGAAATAAGAGAAATTGGGTTCCCAGCTCTATTACTACTGAGGGGATTGTCTTTACTTCTGTCGTGCTACGACAAATTTGAGCAGGTACACTCATGATCAGGTTGACGGCCAGCTTTGTCAATCGACGACCTCCTCCTACATCCTACATGACTACATTGTAGTGTCTTGCTGTTGTCTGCCTGCCGAAGCACATGGTCAATAGTGCTCACTGAGTGTGTTTTTTTCCCACAATGTTCTTCATCTCCTCTTAGTCGGTTGCAGTGCCCCCCGCATTTTTGTTGATCAGGTGCCAACTGGAGCTGAACTTGTCTTTGGTCGCCCGGACACCACGGATTTCGCGCAGTCTTCCGGTGATCGCGCGATAACCGGCGTGAGAGCTTTTGCAGGGATGCGAACATACCAAGGCAAGCCATTGACAAGCGACGTCGCGACCACACTAGGATCCGCGAGATTGAAGCTGGCCAGTGGGGCCTTCTCAGCAAATCCTGCGTCGTGAGGTCTCTTTGAATACAACAGAGGCACGGTCAGTACTGAATTGGTTCGAATTAGGTAGATAAATGCGTGAATGTACGAATAGGTGATGGTGAAGTCAGCGCAGCGTTTGAGTGAGTACGTGTTCTTGAGACCCAAATCGTGTTTACCTCCGGTGGTTGCAGCCAGAACGTTGAGTATGCGAACTCCGGGGCAGTTTAGCGTTGGAAGCAGGTCGTAAATGATCTGAAATAGCAACTCACATCAACGCTAATGTTTCGTTCACTCAGCTTACCGTCCGTAGTACAAGTAGTGAATTGCCCTCTTAATGTCGGGTCCTTCGGGTGTCTCTGTTCTCCCGTTCATAGATAATATACATGTACCAGGGGACATTACGATCCAGTTGAGTGCCGTATCCTTGTGGGTGTCGGTGAATCGACGAACATCGTGCAAACTCGACATAGCAAGCTTCACATGGGCGACCTCAATACTCGGATTCCTCGCTTTGATGGAAGGGATCAGGTCCGACGGACACGAACGTGCCGCTAATGTTAGCTTGGCAACGAGTTGCAAGTCCAATGCCGGACGCATCAATAACGAGCGCATGCTTTGCTTGAGCCATGCCGAATACAGCAGTCTACCCTCTGGAGATCTGCACCTAAAGCTAACAGAGCGTGACAAAGAGTTGTACCGCGTAGAGGTGCTTGAGTTCACCAAGCTCCGAGAATTCAGTCTCCACTTCATGACAAACCCAGATACCTTGTAAAGGAAGTATCCATGTACGAAGTAGTCAATTCAGATGGGAGTCTAAAGCGTTGACAGATAATCTATATCACCTTGAAGGCAAGGCAGAGTGAAAAGGTAAATCGTCGTTCCCTACTGAAGTGCCGAAGCATTTTCCACCACTCCTGCTCAGTAGAATTTGGAGCGGGCTTCAAAGACCCCTGCTAAGAACTCCTGGACATCAGCAGGACGCTCACGAATGGCAGTATGGGTTGCTAGCACCATAAGATGTCGAACCTTCCGGTCGAAGTAAAGCTGTCGCTTCAACTCCTACAGAAAGAAAAGACACGCAGACACGAGATTGAAGGTGTTAGCATGTTTTGAAGTACCGCATCGAGTTGAATCCAAGCAGCACGAACCACGTAGTTGTATTTCTTGAGGTTGAGAGTACCGCGCACTGCATTCGCGAGAAAGTCGGCTGTTTGGTCAGGCTGATAAAGCAACACCTCTTCCAGCACCTTGGTCAACACTGGGTCGATCTTCGTTGTTATGTACTGGTAAACCTCTTCTAGCGCAGCATTGAGATGAGGATCATGCATCCGAAAGCGTTCTTGCTCTACATGTAGAAACACCGGGCATTTGCTATCAGAGTCTGTGAGCAAAAACTAAATCCTCGCAGGATAATATGCTTACCATCGCGGATTAGTGCCGAGATAGCAACACCCTTGTTGCGAGCCTTCAGTGATTGTTGCTCCATGGTCCGTCGGGGCTGACCTACTTGATCTCGGCGAATTTGTTGCAAGGTAGCAAGAAAACTGCTAGCTGACAAAGCGCAGGAAAAGACAAGAACGATTCAACACTGCAAGACTGACCTGGGGACAGCTCGTATTTTTAGGACTTGCTGTGAGTCTTGTTCGTCTTCGATTCGTTTTGGATTCACACTTCAACTGGTCTTCACACAGAAGTTGTCTTCCTGCAGCAGCTACACGTCTGCTTCTGGTCTCCTGTCGATCTTTACTCCACCATGAATGCCACTGGGCGAGTGGGTACCTACCTGTTCGTCCAGCCCCTGCATGCTGCTACTACTGCTGGTGCTGCTATGCCCCCTGTCTGCCAGTATTCATTCCTAATGCTCCCCTTCGGCCTTGTCGTCGTTCGACCTACTGTTGCGGTGGTGACCACCGTCATTGCTGTCAGACTTGTAGAAGGAGCGCTTATTTTCACGACCCCACGCAGATCGCTGGTGGTTAGAGGATTTGTCGCGGGGAAAGCGAGAGCCCGTGGAAGCGCGCTCACCGCCCGAAGATCCATCACGACTGTTACCATCGTTCTTGTCCGAGCGCCACAGCGTCGTGTTACGGAAACTAGAGTTGTCGTTCAACGACATGTCATGGCGCTTGTACTCCAACGCCACAAACTGCGGCAGGTTCAGCACCTTCCGCATCGTGTCACTGTCGGAAATTCGAAGGTCATTCAAAACAGGCCATCACCAAGTTGCGTTAGTCGGCAAACACTCTTCTACCGCGCCTCCCTTAACCCTCTTCTTACCGAATGCGGTAGCACGCCTCGTTGTTGTCAGCGTTGCGGTTCCAGAGCGAGATGATGTCCTCGTTGTACCGGACCGAAATGACAGCGCCGCAGATCTCGTTGCCCACATCGAATTGCTCGCCAATGATAGCCAGCACCTACACAACGAGAAGTCTTGTCAGCACTAATCTCCGCTGCAAAAAAAAATAATTCCTCCAGTTCTACGTCGCGCACCAGATCTTCCCAGTAGCGCGATGCGATGCCCTTGCGAAGGCGCACCATCCACTTGCCGCCTCGTCGGTTAGCCGAGTCCTCCCACATGGGCTTGATGCCCGTCTTGAAAAGGTGGTAGTCCATAGTATTCGGCAGGTCGTTCGGCCGCACCAAGTGGTTGTAGATCTTCCAAAAGTCCTGCACCTGTAGTCAAATCAACCACAAAACGCCAGTCAGCACATAATCCCCATCGCTTTCTAGAGCAGAAACTGCCCACCGTCTTGAAGTCGCCGAGTCCCTTGATACTCTTCTCATAGCTCTCCTGCAAAATGGCAACACAACACCATATTGTCAGTGCAAATGCACAATAGTTGCTCCATTATTGCAACAATAACAAAAGACGGGATGAACCTACGCTGACGGCCTTGTTACCGGTGCTGCGCTTGATGTACCAGAAGCTGTACATGTTCTGGATGGGGGCCTCCGCCGCTCCCTTTTCCAACAGCTTCCCCTCATCTGTTATATTGCAATGCAACAAAAACAATTATTGCGTGAAATAAATCCAACTCACGTCCGATGGCATCTGCCACTAGCACACGTGTCATCTCGTGCGCCATTCCCAAGCTCAGAAGAAGCCTCAGACGCCATCCGAACCCTCAAATTGAAGCTAAGATGATGGTCTATAAGGAAGATTACGTACCAGTTCGCTTGTCTTCCCCCATGGCGTCGCGCGTGCGTCGTATTATTGGCGACTCGTTTGGTCCTGCGCCGTCGCTTCTTCCGATGTTTATTGCCGTGGTGTGGTGCTGTTGGTTTCACACCAATTCGTACTTAGTGATGGTATTTACGGTAGTTTCGTATTTGAGCCAAGTTCCGGTATGGCGGACTCCGACTTGGACGGCGAGTTCGAACGGTGCGTATGTGACGGTCTCCCAGCCGTCGGCGGTAGGATCTGATAACATGAGCATACGTATCAGCCTTATGACATTATGGTTACGTTTGAACCACTCCCTGACGTGCAATTATGGCCGCTTTATCCCTGTTTGAACACTTTCGACTAGGTTTCTTCAGGAAGATGAAGATTCGCTGTCTCCAGAGCCAGCAGCGCGGAGATCGAAGCCTAGTGGGGCTTATTCATCGTCTTCGGCTTCTGCAGTGACAGCAGCCGCTGCTGCATTGCTGGCGTCGTCGAAATTGACGAAGAAACAGAAGAGCAAGAGCAAGAGCCAATCCGACAAGAAGAAAAGCAGCAAGAAATCTTCCAAGACGCAACTCTCAGACTCCGAGGGGGCTCCTCCAAGTTACTATGATGAGTACTCCACTGCACGAGGGGCTGGGCTGAGGGATTCAAAGTACGTTGCTGTCTGGAGGAAATAGTTAAAGTTGTAGATTTTGTGACTGACCAGAGGGTGTAGTGCCGATCCGTATGCATTTGATATGACCTCGCCAGTATTTCCTTCTTCTGGGACGAGAAAGGAAGAGGAGGAAGACGAAGATGCTTATGCTTTGAAGAAGAAGAAGAAGAAGGAGGAGGAGGAGGAGTTGGAGACGCTTGCGAAGAAGGTGGTTGCAAAGAGCACTCCGATCTCGATGGAAGATCGCATCGCGAAAATCTTGCAGCGTACTGGAAGCACGCAGTTCCAGACAGACGATAAAAGCGACGAAGAAGAAATAAGCGATAAGTTGAGTATATTTATCTTGTGGAAAATAGGTGATAATAAGTGCTAACCTTGTTTCTATGCTACGTTTTCAGGAAGTTGTTCAAAGCGTCGAGAAGAAGACTGGAAAACTGCCCACAAAAGACGACGACAATTTGGCGAGCTCAAAAAGAGAAGGTAAACACAACGACGAAAAAAGCAACGAGGTCAGTGGCAGTGAACGCTCGAGCTTGTCCGACTCGTTGGGTATAGGATCAGCAGATTTTGAGGTATACCTGATTTTAGTGTACGGCACTTTTTAGCTGGTTCTACTTTGCTCAACACGCTCACTACTACTCTCTACTGTTGATCTAGGTCCGCCTCCCACCAAAACCACGCCTTGAACGAACACGGCTTTCTCTCGTGCGTTGTTTGGGGCTTTGGAAACCACCATCTTTATGACCATTCGCCTAATGTTACTGTACTTCATGTTTCCCTTTTGCAGTCCAGCCTTGACAGTGAGAAGTTTGCTGTCAATAGAGATGCACTCAATAATGAACTCGGTACGAAGTTACAACCGATACGGAGGATCATCAATTCAGGCATTGATTGACATAACCTTTCTTGCATCATTGTAGCAACACCATCACGCTACGAACAGCAGCAGATGACATTCTCAAGGTCGGAACAAGACGAGGATAGCACGACAGAGAAAGATGACTACGGAGATGATGATTTCGAGCTTGATCACACTATGGTGGAAGAAGACAAAAAATTTCCTCCGTCGTATTCGCGGGCTCGGGATGGGGCTGATGAAAAATTGTCTAACAAATCAGAGGAGTCATTCGTCAGTGAGTTTGACAAGATGAAGGTGGGCAATTATAATGGCGCCGGGTGTTCCTGCAGCCTATCTGAGTACATCGTGTTGTTTTTGCGGTTTCGTAGGCACTCCTTCTAGACGCTCCCGTGCCAGCTCTTACAGAGGAAGCAAGCAAATCATGCGCAGAAGATCAAGACAGTCAAGATTCCGAAGCGAGAGACCCTCCGTTGTACTTGTCCGGAAGTTTTACTGCGCAACAAAATCCATTGGATGCTAGCAATACTTTTGGCTATGGCGAAGATGAGTTTGAGGTACTCCTGGTTAGGATATTATGTCATTTGAGGTGCAAGGTAAACTCAGTTCTTCTTCCGCCCTCTGCTTCTGTAGGAGACGGAGAGATCAAGACGAGAGGACGTAATTCAAGAGAAGGCAGAAGTCCAAGAGGTATTTTTTCAGATCTCTACTACTGGATACGCGAATCCTAACGGGATTTATGGTAAAAAAAATTTGCTTATGCAGATTTCTGGAGCAGCTCAAGACAATACACGGGACGTGGAATACAGCGCAGACTACGATGACGATGCGTTTGAAGCTGACGTTGCCATCCCGAACGAAGCACCGAGCAATGTTCTTTCGGAGCCCCCGCAAGCAACTACCGAGGAAAAGCACGATGCTGTCGATACGATTGTCAACGATTCTGTCGGCGACAAAAACTCTAAGATGGATGCCTTGCTTGCGAAATATGGAGATTTCTACACACTGGAAGATGAAGACGAGCCAGCGGCCAAAGTAACCTCGAATGAAGAAACGCAGCAAAATCTGGGGCCTCAGGAGGTTTCAAAGCAGACAGTAAGTGACCCAAGCAGAAGTTCTACTTTACCTGCCACAGGTTCCGCAAAATTGAAAGCACAAACCGAGGCTGCAGATTCACCTCCATTGGTACGTCAATTTAGGGTGTGTACACGTTAGAATTTGTCTCGAGTTATCTCAATACCTAACACTTGTATGCAGAGTCCGCCTCCTCCGCCTCCACCAGCAGATGATGATGAAGAGGACGATCAAGATTTGCAACGGTTTACGTTGGATGCTCCAGGAATTGATGCCAGGACTCAAGTGCTGCCTGCCGCAGCACAGTATTCGGCATCAACTGTGACTGCAGGAGAAAGCCAAGTGAAATCGTATTCAGGTGTCGACAGATTTCGCCAGATTGAGAACCACGTTGCCTACCTACGCTTTGTTCAGCCTGCTGGGACGCCAAGTCTTGCCGCAGCCAACTCTCCATCAACTTCGAGTGTGCATCCTGTCTCCTCCAAAGCAATAGCTGGTCATCGAGACACGACATCGGCTGTTCCTCCACCCTTCATCGAACCTATGTCAATTTCGTTTGATGCGGGTCTTCTGACTGAGGACGAAGATACACAACGTGAGATCGACGAGTTTGTACGTAGCTCTCAGATCATACGACAAGAGAAGCGAGTAGCAACGCAACGAGCCAGTATAGCAAGAGAGAATGGGCTAGTGCTGCGTCTTCAACAGGCTCAGCGTCAGATACTTCAGCTGAAAGAGTATATCCAGGCAACAGCAAGGAGTGATCCTCCTGAATTGGGAGGTGACACTCTCGCCACGTCCAAATCGGCCGTGATAAACGCGGACGAAGACAAGCAGGACACCAAGATAATTCATGCGACAGGAGGCGAGATTTCGACCATTTCCCAAGCTGTCTACAGCAAGCTTCAGAAAGAAATCAAGACACAGGATACCTTGATTGCAGCGTTTCAAAAGGAAAATGAACGTCTCATGCAACAGCTGAAGCAGGTTCGACAAGACGTCCATTACGACGTACATGAAGCGAATGAAGAGCTGCGTCGGCAGATTAAAAAGCTGCAGGATCAAGTCAGCGAGGTAGCTACACTAGGAGGCGGTGGTGATCTTACCAGCAAAGCGCAATACCGCGTTGCTGTGGAAGCTCGACTAGAGGCGGAGGCCCATGCATTGGCGTTGCAAGAAGAGCTTGCTGCTGTCCAGTTGTCGTATCAGCAAAAACTCAACGAGGTTACACTGGAGCTAGACCGTGTGAAGAAAGCTAAAGTTGAGCTTGAGTGCCGCTACGAAGGTGTGGACCTGACCCAGGTGGCACAGGAAACACAGCATGCTCGCGAGGTACAGAATGAGTTGGAACTATGCAAGAAAGAACACACCCATGCGCTGGGTGCGCTTCAAAAGAAATTGGACTGGTACGTGGAAAACCAAAGACTCCTAGATGATCAAGATGAAGAGTTACGACGACTTCGGCGCCAGGTTGCTGAGCCACCACACGAACCTCTGACAGGAACTCCATCTAAAGAACAACGATCCGATACAAAAGCGGGTGAGCCATCTCCTGCTCGATCGCACCGCCGGTCACCGAATGACATTCGACGCATCCAGGAACTTGAGGGTCGACTCGCAGAACTGGAAGAGGCGATGCGACGGCGACACCCGGATAGCTTGTCGAACCTCATTCTAGCTTCTCGTCGAGCAGATGAAGAGTCTAAAACACGTGCGCTAGAGCATGACTACGAAGAAAAGCTAGCAGCGCTATCGCGCGAACTGGAGCAATCACACGAAGCGAGTGAAACGAAGTTGGCAAGCTTTCGCCAACAGCAGGAGAAGCTGTTGTTGCAGTACCGACGTAAGATCAAGGAGCAAGAGAAGCAGCTAAAGCAGCTCAACAAAGCGCCGTTGTCACACAGAGCTACATCCAAGGACTCGACTGGAGCGAACAGTGCATCAGACGCGGAGCTGGCGAAAGTTCGTCGGTTCTACACCGACAAGATCAAAGAGTTGGAGCGCAAGTGGGAGGCCAAGTATCGTTCTCTGCGCAAACAACAGTATTCTGGGTTGGACAGGAACCAGCAGGTACAGCACGAGGGTCTCACGTATGCCGATTCCGCTTTGGTAATTGCAAACTTGCAACGCCAGATACGAGAACAGGAGCTGGAGCTGAAGCAGGAGAAAGCTAGGGTGGAGCAGCTCGAAGGTGAGAGTCAACTGGCTGATACGACTTCTAAAGACTCACCCTCAACGGAAGACAGCAAGGCCAAGCAGAAACAGCAAGATAAACAAAAGGAGCTGGAGGAACAAGTTGCTGACTTGAAGGCGCAGTTGGAAGACAGTGAGAGTGCTCGAGTCAGACTGGCATATACGCTGACTACTGTTCAAACTCTCGGCTTAGCTCATGCACTCAACGCTGACACCACAACAGCGACGGAGAGCATACCGGTGATTGAGCCTGTTGTATCGCAGAAAACGGAAGCCGAGCTAGCGCAATTACGACAGGAGTTGGCTTTAGCTCGTAAAGCACGAAGCAGTGAACGAGCGACTGCTATCGAGAAGATCGAGCGACTTGAACAGCAGATTGCTGAGTACATCGAGAAGAGCGCAGTGCTGGAAGCCCAGGTTGCAGGGAATCAACGCGAGATGCAAAGTCTACAGAAGCTGGCAGTTGAAGCCGAGCGACACAATCAGTCTCTGGAAGCGCAGGCACAGCGTGTGCCTGAACTCGAAGAAGAGGTGTTGTCTTTGCGTCGCGAGCTGGAACTGCCGCGCACGCCATCTATGGTGCAGTACCGGTCACTAGAGCTCCAGGTAGCAACACTGGAGCAGAAGCACAAATTGCGCGAGGCCGAGCTCAAGGTGGTGCTTGACCGCGCGTTGACCTCAACCCACCTAGAGCAGCTCAGTCGTGAACGTGCCCATCGAGCGGCGATAGCAGCCAAGAACACCGACATCGCCTCGTTCAAGCGCCAACTGGAGGAAATCCTTGATGAGCTAGCACTACTGCAGCAGCCGCCCTCATGTCGGCCGCTCAGTGCGCCTACAAAGACACCCACGCAAACTGAAGAAGACGACCAAAATGTGACTTGGTAACCAGAAAAGTGGAAGCGTTCCTGTTGGCAAAGCATCTACTGGAGCGTACTGTTAAATAGCAAAAGCACGGGGGGATCGGAGCTCTCCAAGCCTCTAGCACAATCAAAGTCCTAAAAGGAACGGACGAGGTCCAGCGCAGATCGTCTGAACCTACCTGTTTGTTGCCATCGAGGAGCTTCATGTGCATTCTTCTTGACCCTGCATCTGTCTGCTTGACTTGAAATGGTTTCAACAGCTCCCTTGTCCTCCCTGCGTCGTAACTTTCTGCTGCCTTAGGTCATGGAGTCGATAAGCGCGCTGCGCATGGTCGTCGCAATGGAGGTCGGCTGCGCGTTCTGCAGCTTGAAGATGCTCTCGACTACCGAGATCTCCGTGGACGTGGTGTCGAGGCCGCAGAAGGCCGTCCAGTCGTTCACCACGAGGCCGGCGCCAATGACGTCGCTACCACGGTTCACTGTACCGGCCACGACGGGCACCTGCAGCAGCGAACTAAGCTCCTCCTGGTCCTCGACGCTCGTGCGCGGGTGCACGAGGCAGCCCTGGTTGGACAGCGCGCTGTAACTACCCACGAGGGCGTTGCCCGCCACCGTCTGGCGGAAGACCTCGACGCCGAGCGTGTCGGCCACGATCTCCTCCGTCTCGCGGTCCAGGTCCGTGTGCACGAGCGCCACGTGATCGTTGGTGGCGATGCAGTTGCCCAGAGCCGATAGTCGCTCCTCCACGCGCTGCACCACGACCGTGTCGGGCAGGGCGTTGCGGATGTGCTGCATCTCCTGGTCCGTGGTGGTGCTGGGCAGCAGCAGCCCGCGCTTGTTGCCCACGGCCACTCGGCCCACGAAGCGGCAGCCGGCGATGCTGGCGTGCACCACGGGGATGTGGTCGGCCAGCTCCGACTCGAACGTGCTGTAGAAGTTCTCCGAGCCGCCCACGCACACGAGGCAGTAGGAGTTGGTGAGCTTGGAGAAGACGCCGATCTCGTTGCTGTTCTCGAATTGGCAACGGGTAGCCATGACTGCTGCTGTGTGTTGTAGCGGGTGAAGGGAAGGGAGAAAAGGTTAGACTCGAGAGCTCCTGGTTGACAAATGAACGGAGCTGCTTGCCACCAAGACCACCAAATTCCTTTGATACGAATCGCACTTAAGCTATGAACGGTACTGTACCCATTGAAGTGAGCCGAAAAGATTGTTCCCCGAATGGGATTGTCCAGAGGGAATGGTCGCACTTTTGAACTGAAGTTGTGCTGTGAAGAGGGCAATTTTAAGCGGACAAAAAGTGACCACCACTCACATGTTGAAAACATTCATTCTGAAAAAGGCAACATCTGACACATCTGATCCGTAACGCAACGGGGTGCGCGCCACCGAGGACGTTAATCACGTTACATGATCCTGGTAGAGAGCGGCACGAGTCCTTCAGCCTTGTGCCAACCTCTGCACCCTGAGCTTCAATGGCACGCTGCCGTCTGGCTTTGGCCATGCTGTCTCAACGGTGCTGTCTCGACCGTGTCTTCACCTGTGCCTGCCACTTACGAATCCCTCGCAGCTCTCAACGGACGGTCTAGTTGCACTCAAGGGTCTGTTATCGCTGGGAAAGTTGCTGAGGCGAAATCGAGACAGCTCTGATGACCCTGTTGAACCCTCGCTCTCTGTCGTCGTTTTCCATGGAGGAGCTGGACTACATTTGCTCGTCATGCGTGTGCAGCACGGAGGCAGACGATCACAGCGGGATGGAGATGCAAGAAAGCGGCAAGAGCAAACCAGCTAGCGTGGAACGAATATGCAGAGAACTCGACGAGTGCTGCTCCTGCGTCTACGACCGACTCACGTACGTGTGGAGGAAGAAGACGTTTAACCACTGGCGCCAAGTTTTGCGAAGCGTCAATCTTGTTGAAGCGGACGAAGCACGAGAACGCACACCATCACAAACCTCTTCATCCGTGAGTAGAAGCAGGTGCGGCAGCTTCATGGAAACAATCGATGACGGTATAAGTAGCAGCCGGAACGTACTGCTAGATATCGCGCCCGCCCTGCACATCGTCGCTCCGTACTTGCGCGTCGACGACATCTACCGCCTGATGTTCACGAACAAGTCCATTTGTCGAGAAGTTGGTCGTGCCACACACGCTCTCTCGTTCATTCCAGCGCGAAAGGTGATCCTCGATGAGAACGTAGTGAGCCTCCCGATGCAGTTCCCCAATCTTAAGGAGGTTAACCTAACAGGCTGCTCCGATCTCACTGACGAGTCCGTTGAACAGCTAGCCCAACTGTCGAAGTTAAGATCCATCGCGCTAAAAGGATGCTACAATATGACTGACAAGGGCATCAATGCGCTCACCGAGTCCCTGTCAAACACACTCACGTCGCTCAATCTCGGGTACTGCAAGGTCGTGAGCGACAAAAGTATCGCTGCCATCGCTGCCCGCCTGCCGAAACTGAGCTATCTAAGCATTCGCGGGTGCAGTCAAGTCGGAGATAACGGCATTCGAGAACTAGCCCGGCTAAAGCACCTTCAGACGCTCGACCTGTGGTATTGTTACCAAGGCGCGCTTACGGACGCCGGCATCTCCGCGCTTGCTGGCGTAACATCGCTGACGAGCCTCAATTTGTCAAACTGCAGTCAGATCACTGACGTAGGGATCAGCTCGCTCAGCTCGCTAGTGAGCCTGCGTCACCTGGAATTTGCGAATGTCGGAGAGGTGACTGATAGTGGTCTCCAGGCACTAGCACCTCTAGTCAATCTCATCACGCTGGACATTGCTGGGTGCTACAACATCACCGATGCAGGTACCAAAGTGCTCATGAATTTCCCCCACCTGTCATCCTGCAATTTGTGGTACTGCAGCGAAATCGGCGACGCCACCTTCGAGCACATGGAATCTCTCACAAAGATGCGCTTCCTGAATTTCATGAAGTGCGGCAAAGTCACCGATAGGGGGTTACAATCCGTCGCGAAACTTCAGAACCTGACGTCGTTGGATATGGTGAGTTGCTTCAATGTTACGGACAAGGGTCTCAGCGAACTTGCACGACTGCACCGGCTTAAGTCCCTATACTTGGGCGGGTGCTCGGGTATCCGAGATGAAGGCATCACAGCGCTGTCACGACGCAGATCACTGGTGATCTTGGATCTCTCGAATTGCCGACAAGTCGGCAACGAAGCTCTGCTTGGGCTTGGTGAGCTGCACAACCTGACCAACCTGAATCTCATGCGCTGCAACCGTATCGATGATCAAGGTATCGGTTATCTTGCAGGACTCAAGCGCTTGAAGACGCTCAACCTGGCGAATTGCCGTCTTGTGACGGATTCGGCCACCGAGATCATTTCTCAAATGACGCGGCTGGAAACGCTAGTACTCTGGTACTGCAACAAACTCACGGATGTCGGCATCCTGAACTTGTCGTCGCTCACGAAACTTCAGTCGATCGATCTTGCGAGCTGCTCGAAGTTGACAGACGCGTGCCTAACGGCGTTCCTCACCATGCCCAATCTCACCTCGCTAGACCTAGGCAATTGCTGCCTCCTGTCTGATGAAGGCATGCGAACTCTGAGCAAAGTCACGTCGCTAACATCGCTGAACCTGTCAGAGTGTGGGGAAATCACGGACGCAGGACTCGCGCACCTCAAGACACTCGTGAACCTCACAACCATCAACCTTTGGTATTGCACGAAGGTGACACGAGCGGGTGTTGACCACTTGCCGGTTCAATCTGTTGATTACTAGGTGGCTGGTCTGCACGATCGTTTCATACAAAGCAAACTATCGTCCCCTTCGATTGTAGTACATGTATATGTAGTAGAAGTAGTCTTGTCAACGTGCCCGTGCTTCCAAAATTGCGGTAATTCATTGCTTTGGTAGTACTTGCTGCCTTCTTTCTTTTAGACGATTTCCTACGACCCTCTTCGCGTATCGCCTCTATACATTTTATCAAGTTCCACCAAACTGCATTAGCTTCTTGAGCTTCTTGGTCAAATTTGTTATGCCCCCCGACGACGCGCAAGGATGGCAGCCAATTCGCTGTTAGCTCCACCGACGCCTCCGTTTGTGGAGGAGCTCTGGACATTTTCGCCAAACTTTCGGGCCGATTCCATGGACACCTTGGTGGACTTCCTTGACGTCAGTGCATGCTTCCGAGCCTCCTTTTCGGCCTGCTTTTTGGATTTTTTTTCGGCGACGCGGCGCAGACGCTCCGCTTCGCGTTCACGGCCGCGCTGCTCTTGACGCTGTGCTCGAATAGCCAGCTCTTCCTCGCGCTGTCTTTCCAGTTTTTTGCGACGTGCTTTCTCACGTTTCCGGCGCTTGCGAATGTACTCATCAGGTACACCTGACGCGACGTGAATCTGCATGCTGTTTGCATCTCCTGTGATTCTGTCGTGTCCCGATGAGACAAACTGGATCTGCTGGGGTGGCGTTTTCGACAGTCCTGCACTCGCTGCCCGGCGGAGACGAATTGAATCACTGAAACTGATCGGCGTCACGACACTTGCCAAAGAGCGTATTGCATCCACAAGCGTGACTGCAATCTCGGTTTTCTTCTCGGACAGAAGTAGCTGGTCTTCAGGCATCTCCGTACACATAAGCCCGATTGCCTTATCATAGACGCGCACTGGCGTGTAAAATCCCAGATCTGGCACCACTTCCAGTTGTTTGCAAACATCGTTGCAGTAAATTTTACCAGTGTACCGACAATGATGACGACGATTAAACAGCCCGAATTTCTTGCCAGTGGCCATGCACACCATCGTAGACTTGTTGTCCACCCAGTCGCTCTTGTTAGGCTCGGCAAGAAGCGGTTCTTGGTGTACTTTCAGAACAAAGTACGGGTCTGCTAATGTACTCATCGTAATTTCTTCAATAGCGGTCAATCGTAGGCGACGACGAAGGTAAACCAACGGTGGCACCCATGTGCTCTTCGGGTCCAGCACGGGTTGCCACGTGCGCTTCTCCATTAGATACAAGTACTGGTCCGTGATGATGAGAATTCGTCCTACCACTGCAACAGGAGACCCGTCAGGAGATACCCCAGCAATCGGGCAAGCCTTCTCAATCTCATCCATGAACACGATCTTTTCAGAGTCTCCGTAGTGCTGGATAATCCCCATGCCTGCCTCACGAATAGTATTGTCGCGTAGATAGTCTCCGTCAAACGGACGGTAGATACTCACACGCTGCCTTTGCTTGTTGTTGGACATGTATAGCTTCGTGATGTCGTGGCTGAGTTGCAGCAAATGACGACGACCGAAGTATTTCTTCCACGCCTTCTGAATTCGCATGGCAAATGAGCCCAGCATTTTCTCTCGTAGTTTCTCTAGCTCAAAGAAGGTTTCAGGTGTTTGAATGAACACCATCGTCTTTCCGAGCTGAACCTCGCTCTCAAGCTGTGGAAGCGCTTTCACGGCGGCGCGTAGTACAGCTTGAGTGCCTTTCTTATCCGACCCATGGAATTCCGGATAAGTCTCCTTGCTAAGCAGACGGAAGCGATCCACAAAACGCCCGTAATCTCCACGGTAGGCGTAGCCAGCGCGACGAACCTTCACGTTTTCAAGAAGACCCAAGTACTTGATCTGGTGGATTACACGACGGTCGTCTATCTTGTTTGACTGTTTCTGGTCGTTGGACTTAATGCAGCGCACGTAGTGAGGCGTGCAGTCCATCAATGCAGTCACAAGTGCGTCACACTGTGTACGAATCTTGTACCCAGCCGTATTTGCCATGCGCTTGTCGTTGAGGTCGATTTCTTCGGGGAAAATGTAACGCATGAGCTTGTTGGAAGTCTCGCTGATGATGAGCGCGATGTCCTTGCTCAAGAAGTCCTTGTTGGAATCTCCGAAACCTTCAATGTTGTACTGCACATCACCTGCATAGTGTTTGATCTCGAAAGTCTTACCACGCTTCGAGAAATGTGGGTGCGACCCGTGGATGCCCGCCACCTTCTCCAAAAAATTTGCATCCACGCTGTCTCCTTGGCGGGAGTGCATCGTTTTGATGGTGTCATCCAGAATAAGGAAAATGCCAGGCGTAGGGCGACGCGCTTCGATCAAATCGCACACGACCTTGTTGTTGAAGAACGGAATCGGCGACCATGCGATCCCCTCGCGAGCATATTCTTCCTGCTCGCTCTTCAGCGTGAGTTCAATGAAAATTTGCTGCAGTTTTTCGTTCACGTAGTTGATGCAGAACTGCTCAAATCCGTTCTTGTCGAAGATTTCAAAACCGTAGATATCGAGGATGCCAATCGTAGTCATATCGTCAATCTCTAGAATTTCGCCATGTTTCTCAGCCTTCTTCTCAATATCTAGCGCGTGATTCACGCGCTCCACCAAGAAGTCAAACAGTCGGTCGTACACAGCCTTCGCAATCGAGTCACGCTGTGCTTTCGCCTGGCTCATATTCTGCGGCACCTCGTACGACTCAATCTTGCCTCCGGGTGCCATCGTCTGCAGCAGTTTATAGCACAGAGCGTGTTCCACCCGCGCAGCATCAAGTCCCAGCAACTCGCATGCAATCTGCAAACTTTCACGTTCGCGCACAGAAGACCCCTCTGCATCTCCCACTGTCTCAGGCTGGAAGTGCACGTTACCAATGTGCAGCACCGCCGCCAGGGTCTGGATCACCAGTTCAATCTGCTTGCGTTTGATACCGACATGCTGCATGGCTGCCATGGTCTCGTCGAACTCCTGCGCGTCGTTCACATCGTCGACATCATAGCATCCACTGGCTTTCAGGTAGTGAAAGCTCTCGGGTCCACCCCGATCCAAGTACAGTTTCTGCTTCGCGGCGGGTGGCAGTCCGGCCAGCACTTGGTAGAAGATGTGGAAGTTCCTCTCTCCTTTGCCGGGCTTCACAACACGCGACTTCTCCAGTAGATAGTTCGTCACCTTGCCACCTTGTGGCCGCCCCGCCGAGTCGAAAAGCAGCTCGAAGTACTTTCCGAAGCGACTGGAATTGTTGTTGCGCAGAGTTTTGGCGTTGCCGAAGGCTTCCAGCAGCGGATTGCTCTCCAGGAACGTGCGTTTGACCTTGTCGACGCCGGCGCCGCTGCCGCTGACCCCTGCAATGTAGTTCTGGATCTGCTTGGAGGCCTCAGTCTTGCCGGCGCCGCTTTCTCCGCTGATGATGACGCACTGGTTGTCCTCCTCGCTGAGCATCGTGCGGTAGGTCTCCTCGGCTGTCGCGAACACGTGCGGCGCCACGTCGATGCGGGCTTTGTGCATGTAGGCGCGCATACTGTCCTCGCCGTAGATGTCCAGCCACTTGTACGGGTTCACGACCACCAGAACGTGGCCGATGTACGAGTAGATTACGTCGGCGGCGTGGCGCATCTTGAGGTTCTCCAGGATGGACGTCTCGCTCACGGACGACAGCAGCACCAGGTCGTCCACGCCCACGACGACGCGCTCATCGCTGAAGAGTGCCGCGTGCTTTGAAGCGGCAGGCTTGCGCCGCCCCATTATATGATCGTCAACGGAGGTGAAGTTGCTACAGCTGCTGCTTGAATGGCGAAGTGTTCCCGACTGTGCACAATTTCCCCCCTTTCGATGCGGAAAACTTGCGACACTGCGGCGTCAACTTGGTGTTCGCAACATAAGTGACAATAATGTGGCCCACGTTAGTTACCCGAGTAACCTAGTTTAGGAGGAGAGCCGATTGACACTGCGTTTCAGATGATCTTGCTCGATTCATCATCCGAGCTAGGCGTAGAGATTTCGGTGTGACGCTGGGATTCCCCCGGAAATGACACACTTGTCACTATCTGGGATGCTGTTGGTGGATTGATCTGGTACGGAGCTCGTGCCGTAGTAACAGAGAGCTCACCAGCAGGCTGGAACGCCGCACACTGAGGAACCGGGCGTAATATTCAGACGACGGAGCGACAGTAAACGGCTCGTCATCATGTTGCGTCGCTGCTTAGATTTCATCAACACGAACTGGTCCTTAAGAATCTCCACATTTGCCTCACACAAGCGCTATACTTCTCATGCGCATCTGCCGTTTTGCTTCTACACACTTTGGCCCACTTCCATTCGCTTCGTACTTTTTTTCTGCCTGCAGGGTGCTTCGTGTCAGTGTCAGAAGCGTTTGCTGCTTGGGGCTTAATCAACTAGATGAGCCCTGACTAGCCGAGCGCCACCCGTTTTGCGGGTGGTGGTTACAGGTTTGGCCGCAGTAGTGGGACTGGTCCATGTCCGCTGCGCTTGTAGTTTAGTGTGATTGTGCTCCGTCGAGTAGATGTAGAACTGATTGCATTGAATGTTGAGTATCCAAGGGAGATTGCCCTCTTCCTACAGATGCATGTCCTCGAGGTTTCACAACTGCCGTCGCAGCTGCAGCAGCACCACCACCGTCTCGTGTCTTGCGTGTGTGCAACCTCTCATGATCGCACGCAACTACTCAGGATCGTCAGTGGACCTGCCTATCCCGTGCGATGCCTAACACTCCTTCCTGCACGGACATCTTCACACTGAAAGCGTGGTGAAATGGACGCAGAAATTCCTGGTCGATCTAGTTCCATCAATCAAGAGCGACCAAGGTACGAAGTTATACAAGCGGGACACCCACAAGTATGACGACCCCAAGAATGATGGCCACGTTCTCAGCACTTCTGATGAAGACCAGAAGAATCAGAGATTATCGATCTTGACAGG
>LGSN01000096.1:0-67549 GCA_001314375.1 Phytophthora podocarpi | reverse complement strand
GAGCATCAAGTATTGAACCCACAAGAACAAGTCTTCTTCGCACTTACAAAGGATCGTATATTTGGTCTCCAAAGTCCATACAAACGATAATACGTTTGGTCTCCAAGGGCCGGTTCACATGTATCGAACCGGTGGCTCCTTGAGCATAAGTGGCCAGGGGGACGTTGGCATTTGAGAATACACTCGGAAGCTAGCAGATTTGGCCAAAATGGTTAATCGCAGGCGCAACAAGGGCGCGTTCATATTACCAGCTCCTACCGTCAGGCTAGCACCCAACGGAAGACGTATGTACAAAGATAGAAGCCAGGAAGAGGTGAGGATCCTAAATCTAAGCGCAATTATAATGAGATAATAGGAGGTCTAAGAATTTATGTGTTGTCCCTCAGTCACTAAGTGTCTTTTGCTGTGGGAAGGCCGTGAGCTTCGACACCTTGTATCCCGTGTTCATACCTTCTAGGGGTCGGGTAGGTTCAGCTTCGTGCTTGTTTTGCGGTTAGACATACAAACTAACTTGTGTGTTCATATCACCACAGAAATTTGAGCTAGAGTATGGACCTTCGGGGGATGTTGACGTGTTTATCGCAGCCTTACCTGTAAAGGAAATGCACGATCTTCATGTCGACATGCTTGCAGATCAGATGCAGCATCCATCGACTTGGAAGCGGTGCTCTTGCAGCAAGTGTGACTTCTATTGCTCCTCGGAATGGCTGAAGGCGCAGCCATTTGGCATGCCCCGTGAACCATTTGCGTTCGATCTTCCCGCCACACGAGTGTACTTGGATGCCTGCAGTCGTCGATTTTTTTAGCCTTGTTGTGCGCGTATCAAACGGGGTATTGTGAGGTCTACGTGTAATTTCCATGGGCGATTCGTTGAATTAATCCTTGACGTTCGCTCCAAATTGTAAAATCTAAGACAATACATTCTCCATTATCACTGAGCACGTCACAGACTTCACAACACCTAAGCAAAAGGAAGAAAACATTTAAGCATAAACAAGCAACAACATTAGCATAATTTGTGAACAAGCCAAACGGTATTCAGTGAAGGCAATCCACTATACCCACACATCCTGAGTACGAGGCCTTTTACGCTGCTGTCAGCGGTCACGCACGGCGTCAGCTTCTAGTAGCTGCTGCTGCCGGCGATCACGCTCGGCGCTCGGCACCAACCCCTTGTCGCGGTGCTCCTTATGAGCTCGCGCAGATGTTCCATGGGGCTCAGGTGCTCACGTCCTCGGCGTTCATGCGTTTTGGCGCATCATTTCCAACAGGACACTGAAACATGAAAAACAATGTTCCTCACGGTACTGCTACTACTAACAAATTTGTGACAGAAAGAGGGCGGACATCCACTTTTGACGAATCGCAGGCCGCATTGCAAAACCAGACTTTAAGTATGGTTCAACACAAATACCTTTGAGATTGAATTAAAAAAATGGAAAAGCCTGGTAGAAATGATATTGTAGAACTTTACATAAAGTACGGTTTTAGAATTTTGACTTGAAGTTTGTATGGGTGGTTTAACATAGAACTGTATGGCGATAACGAAAGGGTTAATCAGAAGAGTCAGATTGCTCAAGTTTCTTCCACCCTGTCCGAATTTAACAGTGATATAGGAATTTGTATGGCGGACGATATCGTACTTGATCGACGTAATACAGTGTTTTGAGGTATGGATATAATATCGGCATATCCGGATAATCTGTCCACCAAGTGTCTAATAGAAGACAATTGCGTCCACCTGGGGATATAGGAGGCAATCCGTTCTTATGGAGGCCGACGAGGATGATTGCCAGCATGACCAGGTTAGTATCATTGAATGGTGCACTGCCGCCTATCAGCTGGCAAGCGTAGAGAAGCCGTCTCTTGCAGTCGCACCTTTGTCTAAACTTTGGCTTTGCATTGCTCAAAGATATCACCTCACGTTTTGCCACGGCCAGGTGAGAAGGATGACGAAGATGATGGTCGACTTGGTACCTTCCGTCTTGCTCCTGTCGACGACGTTGCAGTTTGTTGGGGCTCACACTTGGATCGACTGCATCGACACTGACCGATCCAAAATCTACGACCAGAGTGCGTCCTACATCTTCGGTGGCGCCGGCGGCAACGGATTCTGCGACGGGTACGGAGCAGGTTACCCCGGTCGCGGTGATGTCGACATTGGCACCGCGTACACGTACAAGATGTTGAAGAACGAGGTGGAGGCGGGTACCTCCGTCTGCGAAAGCGTTGACGCTAAAACGTACACGACCTGGCGTACTCGACTATCGGTCAAGGCCGGACAGACCGCCTTCTTCGCGTATCTGCCTAATGGCCACATTGTGAAGGACAAGAAAGCCATTGGGACCCAGCACGGGGTCTACTGGACGGGGCAGGTGGGGGCGTCGCTCAAGTCCACGCTGGAGATGACGAAGGAGAACCTAGTGGACGGACAAACCATGGACTACGACGATGGGAACTGCGGCGAGTCGTATGACTACGACGGGAATCCCGGTGGACGTGCGGGTGACGGGAAACCGTGTATTGGTTCGTTCGTCGTGCCAGCGGGTACTACCCCAGGCATCTACAACGTGGTGTGGTTTTGGACGTTTTGGCTCGATAATGAGAGCTCGTACGCGGACCAGGCCCAGGCGAAGGGTTACTTTGGTGCGGCGTATTCGACGTGCTTTGAGGTGGAGGTGACGTCCAGTGGCAGTGTCGCCAGCACTTCAGTACCGACTGTAACGACAGCGGCAGGAACAACAAATACGACGGCAACCTACAAATCCGGCGCTACTGCCACCTTTTCAGGGCTGGAAAGTGGCGACGATAGTTTGGCGGGTGTGCACGCGCAGGAGTCGAGCAGCGGTTCTCAGGACTACGCTGGGGTTTCGTTCGAAAACACAACGGTGGGTATGGATGAAAGTGGTGCATCGGCCCAGTCTTCGAAGAATGAATCGGTTGATACCTTGACTTCGAACAACGCAGAGTCTGGCAGGCTGCAGACTCTGATGACGCTACTATTAACTAGTATCGCGACGATCCTCGTCTTCTAGGCTTCCAACCATACTGTCACACAAATACTGTTTGTGTATTCTGTTACGTGTTCATCGCGTATGTATGAATGTGAAATGAAATGAGTGCTGTACCAGTGTCAGTCTTCATCGTTCATCGCCTACCTCTCCGTCTTACACCTCTAGCAAACGTGCAACCGGGCGAGAAACTAACACGCGGAAGTTGGTATTGGAAAGCGACAGCCAGCGCGTTTCCTCGGTCTCCCCTATTCGAAGACGGTGTCGGTCTGTCTGCGGGTCATAACCAACTACAACTGCCTCCGTTTCCTCCTCCAAGCCCACATCGAATCGTCTCACGACTGACACGAGTGGGTCGCCGAAATGGCGATTACCGAAGAGCCGAACACGACATCCAGCCACCAACTCGTCACCCCAACACACGTGTTGACTCGCGTCAAAGTAGCGAAGTCGCTCATTAGGACGCAGAGTCTGCTGCCCCTTTCCAGCGTTGTCTGCATCTCGTCCGGTGTCACCTCGTCCACTGTCAAGAGCATCGTAGTCTCCTTCGCTGCTAGTGTAGATGCCTTTGCCTTGCATCTCGTCTCGAATGAAATTCCCCTTCCACGACTCCCCTGAAGACCAGAAGTATCTGCCGCAGCCATGCATGAAGCCATCTTTCCACTCGCCAACGTACCGAATCATGCGTTTGATGTCAGCTCCTCGTCCTACAGAGGTGACGTACTTTTCTTCAGGCACCCACAGTGTACCATACCCGTGTGGAATCAGGACGTCGTTCTCCGTGACGCCGTCTCCATCGTATTTGCTGCCGTCCTCGTATCGCTTCACAATTTGTCGAGTTTGCCAAGCTGCCAGCACGTCTTGTTCTTGCTGCTTCATCGCACGGTCAGCTTGAGTATTTAAAATGCTCGCAACCTTGGCTTTCTCACTTCGGATGAATTCCCTCTTAGCCTGGCGAAAGGCGGATCGTTCGTCAAGGAATCGACGCTCCAGCACCTTTCTCCCCCTTTCGGTTGTGTCATCACCTTCATCTTCTCGGTCGTGCTGCTCTATTTGAAACAATGCACCGATCTCTTGACCACAAGCCATTAGCAAGGCACCCGCTGCTGCCTCCTCGGATAATTCCTCCCCGTCACGAGAAGACCGACCACCTTTGGCCCGCACACGATCGATCGTCACTTGTTTGTACGGAAATTCGGGCCATTGCAAGCGTGAATCCTCGTGGGCGTGAAGTGCTCGCAGTGGGTCGAAAGCGAACGCCAAAGTCCGTGAAGGGTCCAAGGCCGACTTATACATGTCGATACTGAGTCCGGAGACGCAGGAAATCGCAACTCAATCTCGAGTTAGTCAATCCGTTTCTCGGACGCTGCAAATAGCCTTCAGTTCTTCGCAATTTGGAGTAGCCAAAGCACAACACGAAAGCATGGACCCAGCAGCTCAATACCCTTGGAGCAACCAAACCAATCTGGTGTCCAGCTTAGACCTCCTAGAAGAAGAAGTCCTGCGTGAAACGAGTAAACACAGTTCGCAGTGGATCCGAGACAAGCATCTCCTTGTTGAGGGTGAACCCGCCGTCACAGTCCCAAGGTTCGAGCTAGTGCTACATCATCATCACCAAAGTAGTGGGTAGAATGGTCTCAATGTCGCTGTGCTACCCAACGCTTACATGAATGTAGGGAAGTCTCGAGAATATCCCCACGAAAGCCCTCGATAGCGTCAAAGTCTGCAAGTCGACGCAGATCGAACACTAACGGTAGCCGTGGCGGTGGTCAGAGCACCAATAACGCAGAGGAAGAAGACGGATCGAGGAGACAGTGGCAGGTTCAGTTTGATAGCCTACAGCATGCGATTCTATCATGCCACAGTGCAACGAGCTCGCGCTTACGTTGTTGTCTCTGTTACCGCCCCAGCTAGAGAATGAAAGACTTCGGCATGAAATCCTGCAATGGCAACGTGAGGTGGAGCACGCCCGCAACGAAAAACTGGAATTGGAGGCATCATTCCGACGACTAGACCAAGAAATTGGCAACGGGTACCATCTCGCAGAACGCAAGGAGAAGGAGCTACGTATCGCGGAGCTCGTGATGAAGAACCAAAAGGTTTGGCCTGGGAGAATCTGCGTTGATACACAGAGTTCAAAGCGTGATACTAACAAACCATTCATGATTTGTCTCACGTGAGTTTAGCTGTCGAAGCTGCTGGAAAATGAACTTCAGAGTCACGAAGAACTGCGTCGAGCGCACGCAGAATCGCAAGGTGAGTACCGAAAGTTGACAGAGCAAGTGACGCTGCTCAATAAGGTACTCGACAGTGGGGAGACGAAGCATTCAGAGCTGTCCAGCTCGCATAGCACACTTACTGCAAGCTACGAGGCAGCTCAAAACACAATCGAGACCTTGCAAAGTGAAATACACGATCTGCAGGACAAGTTGGCCACTTCCGACACGCACGTACAGGTGGTTACTGAGTACGAAGACAAGCTTCAGCAGTGGGAGCGCATCTGTCGCGAGTTAGAGCACAAGAGTGAGCACAAGTCGCAGAAGCTCACGCGAACTCAGCAGATCGCGAGCGCCTCACAACAAGAAGCTCAACGAGCCCTGCGTCGGCAGGAAGAACTCGAACAGGAGGTGCTCGACGCACACGACCAAATGATCCGAACAAACGCCGCCATGAGGACGATGGAGGCCGAACTCGAGGCAAATTTGAAGGCCGGCGGCAGTCAAGAATCGGTACGAGCTTAACGCTCATTGAGTTTGCATGCCGTTCGTGTGTGCTATCGTAAATACTGATGTGTGTAAATGATGCAGCTGCATCGCCGGATCCGTCAGTTGGAGGGAGAGCTGCTGCACAAGCACCGAGCGAACGCAGAGCTTATGCAGACGTGCAATCAACTTCTTAGGTCGCAGAAGGGTGCAGGCAAGACGTCTCTTTCGACCAGGAACCATCATGACATGGCCTCTCGTGTGGCCAAATTGACCACGAGGATTAAATCCTTGACGGATCAACTGCGCAGCACAGAGGACGCTCGGTGAGTGCAGACATTTGTTAAGCTTGTTGCTGTTCAAGAATGCCACAACTAACTCTTTCTGTGGGTTTAAACCGTGTACAGCGACCGAAAAAGCCGCAGTTTGGACGTCCTCATGCAGGCATTTCCCTTCTTGCTGCATCGTTTGGATGCTCTGCAGGATCGGTTTGCTGCTGCTGTGGAATCAAACTACATCATCAAAAGTGCGATAGAGCAGATGCAAGACCCACAAAATGCTGGTTCCGGTGGCTACAATGAAGTCTGCGTGAGTGGTTCCATGTATCTCCATCTAGCGAGGGAGAGGTACTTGCTAGAAGCTCCTTATCCAGTTGAATTACTCGCTGACCTGACTGGAGCCCAAGCGCTAACTGGATACCCGGAGTCTACAACAGCATTTGCTGGCACAAAGAGGAAAAGGTTTTCTCCGTTCCGAGTCACGTGCAGCGCCTTGAGACTGAAAGACAATCAGCAGGCGGAGGAGAGCGATGATCAGATGCATCAACTTGTTCTGCTTTCTGTCGACTCAAACGATGTCAGTGGTGCGTCGTATTTGAATCGCAGCAAGATCAACGCGTTCCTTGAAGTGATTCAAAGTAGCGCAGCACGAAACAAGTTCAAGACGCTCGTAGTTGGTAAACTAGCCGAGTGTCTGAACAAACTGCGGGAGCTGATACATCGATCAGCTTCGGAGGCTGCAGTGCAACAAGCCTCAATTCAAATGTTGCAGCGTGAGGTAGCAGATCTTCAGCAAAGACTGGAAAACTCTCAAAGTGAAGATGTCGACCAAGTAGGAAGGGCCACGACTTCGAAAATGACCCAAAATTCCTATAGAAGTCGCCATTTCCTCCTGAAAATGGTCGATGTGTACTCCGAGAAGCAGCAGGAGAACGACCACCGTCAGATGACGTTCTTGACCCAGCCGTTATCCAGCGATATGCTCATTACCAAGACACATACTAGTCAAATCGAGAACCATGACGACCAACTGTGTTTGTCAGAGTGCGGATTGGACGATGATGACGTCGGCCAGCTTTTGCTGAAGATCATGATGAGTGGCGTGAGGTTCCGTGAGATGAACCTCGACTCGAATAACATTTCAGACATTGGAGCTCAGCACGTGGCTGATTTCTTGGAGAAAACGCCGCCTAGTGTTCGGGTGGTGAGTCTAGCAGGTAATAAACGCCTAACAAGTCGCGGAATCGAAGTGATCAAGGGAGGTCTACTACGAAATCAACGCGTGCAGCGTGTAAAAGAGGACGAGCGTGACTTAGACGGTGGTGGAGTTATTCTGCGGGGTCTTGCCATTCAGCCAGACTTCGATGTTAGTGGAAATGCCACCGAAATCCTCTGTGTCATCCTACCGAATGCATCCGTAAATGAAGAGGGTGAGGCGGACTTGAAGACAACTACACCTGAAGCGGTTGATGCTATGATGGAGAAGCTTCGCCAACTCGGTTTCAGATACAACATTCGACAGCCATCAACATCTTCTTCACGTTTACAAGCCACTAGCTACCGCACTAAGAAGCGAGTTACGAACCAGCAGAGCGAGCCTCATCCTCGAAGCTCAGCAATTAGCTCGAACAGAAGAGCATCCGCTCCTAGCAATGCCGGGACCAACTCCAACAGGAGAACACCTGCTCCTAGCAGCAGTGATACCAACACCAACAGGAGAAGATCTGTTCCTGGCAGCGGGGGCACTAGTGATACGAGCAGTCGACGTCAGCAGATCAAGCAGCAGCAAAATGTCCGATTTCAATCTTTAGAAGCTGCTCTCCGACGAGCGTCCACACCACACGCACGCCATCAAGTAAGCAGATCACTAACGCCTACAACCTTAAATTCTCGACCATCTTCTAGTCGCGTTGTGAATGGGAGCAACAAACGTACTTTCGGCAAGACTCACGTCAATACGATAAGAGGATTAAGGCGGTAACAACAGAATCAAAATTCTCAAATCAAATCTTGATTCTCACTACATTTTTCGGGGAAAACTACCGGACCAAGCGACACTAACAACGTTAAAGCACTACGACTACTTCGTGTGTTTAGAATGATTCAGCAGTAACAACGAGTGCAAACAGCAAAACTAGCCAGGACTGAAACTGCGACGTCTTCAACGAAAAGCTCGTTTCGGCGTTGGCCGATGCACTTTCGGTTGACGAGGATACTGCAGATGAAGATGCCGTGGAAGGGGCCTCCAATGACTCTGAAGCTGATGCCGAGTTGTAAGAAACGATTGACTCACTGTCGAAGATACCAGAACTCTCTTCCGCAGCACTGTTGTCCGGGATCATCGAGCTATCGGTTGACGACGATTTGCTCGTTGAAGTCGAGGAACTCGTGTTAGCAGCGTGAACGGTTCCTACGCTGTCCTGGTCATCGTCAAGCGATGAGAAAGTGGCCGAATCGAGTGACGAGTATTCATCGTCCGATTCATCTGAGCTCACTGAGGTCTCCAATGTTGCGATGGTTTCTGTTGGGGTTGCAGTGGTGGCTGTAGGCGTAGCAGGTGCCTCAGTTACTGGAGCACTTGTCGCCGCTGGTGGCGTTGTCTCGAGTGGAGTTTCTGTCGTGATTGCCGCCAGAGCCGCAGTGGTCTCAGTAGGAGCTGCTGTAGTAATCATTGGAGCAGTTGTGAACACTTGTGGTGGTGCGCTAGTCGTTGAACTTGGGGCGCTTGTGACACCAATAGGATCTGCGTCTCTAGCTGCGCCATTCGCATCCACTTGATCCCACGAAGTCACGCTCGATGAATTTGGGGAGACAGTTGTCGCCGTTGGCGTCGTCGTCGTCGTTGGTGCCTCAGTAACGGCGGCGTTTGTTGTAAGATTTGCTGTTGTCGCTTCTGGAGTCGCAGTGGTTGCTTGAGGGGCTGATGTTGTGGCCTGTGGAGCAGAAGTGGTCATCTCGGGAGCGTTCGTACTTGGCGTTTCCGTAGCCGCCGTCAAGCTGCCGCTTCCGGACGTCACTTCCACCTCAAAGCACGTCGAGTACGCCGCCCCAAAGTACCCGCGAGCTTGAGACTGATCCACGTACGAAGCCTAGCCAAAACGTCCAGTACCAAACCATGCTGTAGATACCTGCAGCTGTGCCAGTCGGAACCACGAACTTACCAATGCACGGCTTCCCGTCACCCGCGCGCCCACCCGGGTTACCGTTGTAGTCGTACGTCTCTCCGCAGTTTCCGTCATCGAAATCCAACGTATAGCCGTCCATCAGCTTATCCTCCATCATCTCCAGCGTCGACGTGAGCGACGAGCCTACTTCAGCCGTCCAGTAGACCCGTGCTGCGTGCCGATAGCCTTCTTGTCCTTGACGATATGGCCGTTCGGCAAGTACGCGAAGTACACAGTCACCCCAAGGGCGACCGAGATCCGTTTGCGCCAATCCGTGTTGGTGTACGTATTAGCGTCCACACTCTCACATACCGCCGTGCCTGTCTCGACCTCATTCTCCAGCATCTTGAAGGTGTATTCCGTCCCGATGCTGGTGTCATCGCGTCCTGGGCACCCCGCTCCGTAGCCGTCGCAGAATCCGTTGCCCCCGGATCCGCCGTAAATGTACGACGCGCTCTCATCGTAGATCTTGTGTAGTTTGTGTCGAAACAGTCGATCCATGAATGGGCCGCCACGGAATGCTGTCCAAGCTGCACGACAGCGGCCAACGCCGCCAGACTCACGGTCAGCGTCGCCATGAACGGCGAAGCGTGTCAACCGCTGCCGGACCCTCGAAATTCTGTCGATGCGTTCCACGCCCGCGCGTTTGAAGAATAACGTGGAGGAGACGAAGTCAAGCATATCCGATTGATCGCGAACAAAGCGTGGGTCAAGCGTGCGACTGACTCGGAAGAGGCAGCAAATGATACGTCTCCTGTTCAGGAGGCAACTCGCACCGCTGAGACTTGCTACCTAACTCAATCGCTTACCGGTACGGTAGTCGACGTCGTCGTGGACCAGATGGCTTCGCGAGTCTTTCGTGTCGCGAGAACGGACGGGAGTTTGAGGCCAAGAGGCACGCGCTCGGTTCCCGAAATCCGGCATGACCGTCAAACGTTGCTTAGGCAACATGCGCAACCACCAACTCGGTGAAGACAGACGAAGACGCAAATCGAGCATCAACACAACATATTACATGTACATTTTCGTGGCCAAGACGGCGCCTCTATTGACAAGTGAAACTACAAGACGTCATGCTGTGCTGCTGCAGACACCTTCGTCGACGGAAGGCCCGGTCTTTACAGCGTTCCGATGGATCGCCAGCTGGAAACCGTGAAGATGGTCGGTCAACTGCGACTTGCCTGGTCTGAGCTGCAACTGAGTTACTGCAAATTGCCCGAGCCGAATTATAGCAGAGCTCCGAACAGCAATGCAAAGCCCAGGACCAACCACCGCTCGCTCATCTTGATGGAGCCGGCCGAGCTATCCTGCGTCATTGCAGACGCACTACCGGGCGATCTTGACGACGAACTTGAGCTCGATGCCGGAGCAGAGACCTCCGTCGATGGTGTCGAGGGCTCCTCCTGCCCGACCTGGCCGACGTCCCCAACATCGGAGGCAGAACCCATTGAGGACGAACCCACCGACGACGAAGCCGCCGACGACGAAGCCACCAACGACGAACTGCTGCTCGAGTTTGTAGAACTGTCGTTTGCCGGATGCACGGTTGCAACGTCGCCCAGACCGTATTTCGAGGGCGGAAGACCGGCGTCGTCACTGCCGTCCACTGGTTCAGGCGCAACAGTTCCAACATCAGAGTTTTCCATTGCAGTCTTTGGGGCTGCTGCCCCCACGATAGGATGCGCCGCTGGAGAATCTGTCTTAGCTATCGGAGCAGGAGTTGGTGCCGGGGTAGCTGGTGTAGGTGCCGGAGTCGGTGCTGGTGTAGGTGCCGGAGTCGGTGCTGGTGTAGGTGCCGGAGTCGGTGCTGGTGTAGGTGCCGGAGTCGGTGCTGGTGTAGGTGCCGGCGTTGGTGCCGGGGCTGGTGTCACAGCGGATGCTGCCGCAGTCTTCGTAGCAACTCCTCCATCTGAGGTGACCTCCACCTCAAAGCACGTCGAGTACGCCGCACCAAAGTATCCCTTCGCTTGAGCCTGGTCCACGTAAGAAGCCTCGTCGTCGAGCCAAAACGTCCAGTACCACACCATGTTATAGATGCCCGGGGCGGTGCCTGCCGGAATGACGAACGATCCGATGCAGGGCTTGCCGTCACCTGCGCGACCGCCCGGGTTCCCATAGTAGTCGACCGACTCACCGCAAGTTCCATCGTCGTAGTCCATCGTGTGTCCACCCAGCACGTTTTCCGGTTTCATATCCAACGAAGACGCAAGCGATGTCCCCACCTGACTTGTCCAGTAGACGCCGTGCTGCGTGCCGATCGCCTTCTTGTCCTTCACAATGTGGCCATTCGGCAAGTAGGCGAAATACGCCGTCTGACCCGGGGCCAGCGAAATCCGCTTCCGCCAGTCCGAGTACGTGTTGGCTCCAACGCTCTGGCAGACGGGTGTTCCGGCCTCCACCTCGTTCTTCAGCATTTTATACGTGTATCCGGTGCCAATGTCGATGTCACCGCGACCCGGGTACCCTGCTCCATAACCTTGACAGAATCCGTTGCCGCCGGCACCGCCGAAGATGTACGACGTGCTCTGGTCGTAAATCTTGGATCGGTCCGTGTCGATGCAGTCGATCCAGGTGTGCGCGTCAGCATAGCGCGACACCATTGAGAGTAGGAAAGGCACCAAGGCCATCGTTGACGAGACAACGGAGACCATTGCTGCTTAGTAGCTTGTGGCAGTATCGCTCGCTGTCCAGCGGCGAGATGTTACCACGACTCGAGAATTTAGAGAGTGGCGGCATATCGGCTTTCTCCACATGTTGTGGAAACAGCAACTCGTTTTACCGTAGCGAGTGCACTGGTCTGGTTTGTAGGAACCGCACAGAGAAGGACTGGGAGCGGAAGAAAAGCTGGGTATTTTCCGTTCTCTTTGCAGCCGATCTGGTCATATTTACCAGGACAAGCTGGTCGGATCGGCACTTTCGCCGCTTGGTCTCTCCAGCATTTTTCAGGAAGACCCTGCTGCTCGTCATTCAAGCAAGCCTTGAATCAAGGCTTCAATGCCCTTGATGGTATGGTCGACGCCAGCTGGGACTTGAGAACCGACCTTCACGTGGCTCTGCTGCAGACGAAGACTGCTACACACCGCATACATGGCTTCGGATCGGATACGGCCACCGCGGGTCACTTTTGTGACGGCATTCAACCAGAGGCACGCGCACCTGAGCCTGTACATCCAACCACGAAATAATTGACCTGAACACGAGTTCACAATGAAAGCTCTAGGCATTGGTATTGTATCTGGTCTGTTAGCCATTTAAACGCATCACTTCTTGCACATTTTGGGACGACCGGCGGAATGCCTGGACGTCAACACGTCTGTAGATTTCACGGATGACTTGGGCCTTCAATCGGCCAACTCACCATCATTCACCGCTCAGGAACGCATACGCCGACGACATGCCGTACTGGTTGATCCTGATGCGGGCGGTGCAGGGATCTCTGGACTAGGTGTTGTAGGAGCGGGCGTCGCCATCGGAGCTGCAGGTGTCTCCGCTGGAATTGGTGCTGCAGGGGCAGGTGTTACTTCAGGAGCTGGAGTCGTCGGGGCAGGCGTTGCTTCAGGAGCTGGAGTCCCAACCGGGGCGGGCGTTGCTTCAGGAGCTGGAGTCCCCACTGGAGCCGGTGCTGCAACAATTGGTGGCGTTGGAGCTGGTGTAGCAGCCGGAGGCGGGGTTGGTGGCATCGGGGCTGCTTCAGCCGCCACTACGGGTTGAGTTGCCACAGGAGCTGCCATAGGGACAGGAGTCGCCATTGAAGGTGTTATCTGCTGAGTCATGTTACCACCACCTCCACCGGACGTCACTTCGATTTCGAAACAAGTCGAATACGCTGCGCCAAAGTATCCCTTCGCCTTCTCCTGATCCTTATACGCGCTCTGGTTGTCTAGCCAAAACGTCCAATACCACACCATATTGTAGATGCCCGGGGCCGTGCCTTCCGGGACGACGAACGAGCCGATGCACGGCTTGCCATTACCTGCTCGATGGCTCGGAACACCATTGGTGTCGAACGTCTCGCCGCAAACGCCATCGTCGTAGTCCATCGTGTGTCCGTCCAACAAATTCTCCGGCTTCATATCGTGCGCAGATGTGAGCGACGTGCCGGCCTGACCTGTCCAGTAGACGCCGTGCTGGGTTCCAACGCCCTTCTTGTCTTTCACGATGTGGCCATTAGGCAGGTACGCAAAGTAAGCTGTTTGCCCCGGCGCAACTGACAGGCGCTTGCGCCAATCTGAGTAAGTGTTGGGGCCCACGTCCTCACAAACGGGTGCGCCAGCCTCGACCTCGTTCTTGAGGAGTTTGTGAGTGTATCCCGTGCCGATATCGCTGTCACCGCGACCCGGGTATCCTGCTCCGTAGCCTGAGCAGAATCCGTTTCCACCTGCACCGCCGAAAATGTAGGAGGCACTCTGGTCGAAGAGTTTTGAACGATCTGTGTCAAAGCAGTCGATCCACGTGTGGGCTTCTGCAAAGTGTCGAGCGACCGACAGCAATAGCAGCGGGGGGAGCGCAGTTCTTGATGAGACTACGGAGACCATGCTGCTTTCCGACCTGTAAGATGTGGCCGCTATTTGGTGATTCGGAGACTGCAAGCTCCCCAAGCCCAAGCGGTTGGTGACGCCGACCTCATTCGTGTCGTGGGGACGGAACAGTAATGCGGTTTACAGGAGGCTCTTGTTCCGCTATCGTCGATAGCGAGTGGATCGGCCTGGCGTGCAGGAGCAAGGAAGGGACCAGGAACGAGTTCAATGCTGGGCATCTTCCCCTCCCTCCACAACTCGAACGCCCAATTGGTTAATTGAGCACGGAAAGGCTGATCGGATCGGCGCATGGTGGTTGACAACAACCCTGTGCTGCGATTGTCAATTGCCACGACATTCGGTGCAGACTTTCATAGCGACGCGACCTCCAAAACGATGCCTCACACGCACTCGTGGTGTTGAGAACACGCCCGTACACTTGTCGGGCGTCAGCGGTGTGAACTTGGTGAATGGATTCTCCAACGAGGGCATGGCTGGAGTCCGAAGTTCGGACGACAAGCACCTGATTAAAATTGGTTTTGATGGATCACCGTTGACTCATCATCTGGTTACGACTTGAGTCGGCTGTCGGTGAACCCTGGTCTGTTGCATCGCAGAGTCATTGCTGCTGCAAGCTGTTGCTGGCAGCAACACACCATTCAACCATGTGCTCGCAGTGAGTGACTCACTCACTCAGTGAGAACCCCTCAACGAAAATGATCGACACCAGTGCGGCAGCTTGAACTGAAAACAACACCGAAAAAACACTTGATCAAACTGAGTTTGCAATGATTATTGTTGTCAGAGGTGAGACCACCAAAATGCACACATCACCGTTCATTCACCTCACAACCCCCCCCCCCCCCCCCCCCCCCCGCCATTTTTACCGCTCCAGCTCGTCAGCAAGGCCTACCAGCCAGCGCCCGGAGACAACCGGCGATACCAGCAAGGAGGTCCAGGATTTTCCTCCGCAGCCGAAGAGTAACGATGGCCAGCTTGACAGACCCTGCTTAGCCCATGTGGATGGACACGGGCTTGCCCATCTTGCCCATGACCACGAGGTGGTCGAAGTGGCTGGTCAGAGCCTCCGTGAAGGTGGGGAGCACCGTGTACTTGATGTTGTACTTCTTGCACACGTCGATGATGATCGGCGCAATGCCCGGGTAGTGGTACTGCGAGACGCCCGGGAAAAGGTGGTGCGTCACCTGGTAGTTAAGCGCGCCAGTGAGGAACGCCGTGAGGAACGAGCCGTGCGCGTAGTCCACCGACGATTTGACCTGCGAGATAGCCCACTCGTCCTCGATGGCTGTAATCTCCTCGTCGCCACCCGGGTATTCGCACGCCGTTGATACGTGGCTCACCTGGAAGTTGAAGGCCAGGTACCAGCCCGTCATGAACTCGGCCAGGAAGAAGACGCCCCAGAAGCGAGCGGAGTCCACCTGCAGCACGACCAGAGGGATGTAGAGGCGGTAGAACGCCCAGAAGGCCTTGGAAAGGATCATCTCGGCCCAGTCGCCAACCGAGTGCGGGTTCACGCGCATCGGGCCGTTGGTGAGCGCGATGAACGTCTCAAAGACGTCCTGCACGCGGAACTTAAGGCCGAGCACACCGTAGAGTGGTGGCAGGTAGATGTGCTGGAACTTGTAGATGGGCAACAGCACCTGGCGGTACACAATACGACGCACGTCGCTCTTGAAGTCCACCGGAAGGTCCGGGTCTGCGCCAGCGACATTCGTGTAAATGTGGTGGCCCACCACGTGCTGGTTGAGCCACGACACCATGTTGGCACCGGCAACCCAGTCCATAGCAAGACGTCCGATGAGCTTCCATCCAGTCGGACTGCTGGTGATGGCAGCGTGCGACGCGTCGTGCATCACGTGCAACAGCGGCAGTGCCTGGCACACTCCGAAGAGGGCGCCCCACGCGTAGTGGGCGTAGATGTTGTCCGAGAGCTGCTGGTTCATGCCCATGTAGGCGACCGCACCGACAATCGCCACAAAGAACATGCGGCACAGTCCCGAGTACGGGCTACGCGGGTCCAGCTTGTTGTCCTTGAAGTACTGGTTCACGCGGTCGCAGCACTCCTTGTAGAAGCCCGTGTCGGGCTTGTACGTGGGGAATTCGGACCCACCCACCAGCTTGCCGATCGCGTACTTGGCCAGGATCTTGTCGGCGCGGTTGGAGAACGGGTGGTACGAGTCGAACGTGTCCGTGCACTCGCGGCCGGAGTGCAGCAGCACGAGCTCGCGGCCTCCGGGGTGGCGGTCCGCCCATTCTGGTGGTGCAACAAGCAGCGACGGTTAGCACAAGAACAGATATCCAGCCCTGCAGAAGCTCTGGTCGTCTCTAAAGCGCAATGCACGCACCGGTCACGTCGTAGACGACGCCGCGGATGATGACCCAGGCACTCTTGGCCGTGTTGTGCTTGGCCACGTCCTGCCACGTGTAGGTGGCGGTAGCCTTGTCGGCCGTGGTGGCAGCAGCGCCCTTGCGCAGGTGCAGGCCCTCTTTAGGAAGCAAGGACAAGCGAGTGAGCCAATGACAATTGAGACACAGGGGAGACGCACAATGCAGTGGGGAGGACGTACGCACCATTGGTGTTCACAGCCTTGTCGGTCTCAATGGGAGCCATGGCGACTTCTTGTTCGCTAATGGGTGGCGACGATCGGGGCAGCGCGTGCGTGGAGATTCCGTTGGTCCTTCCGGGCGTTGGCGCGAATCCAAGTGTGATGTCATCCGTGGCTGTGTGTGAGCGGCGAGGCAGCTCCGATACGGTCTGTGACGAGAGGTCTTTTGGCTGAATTTAGCTGTCGAATGACAGTAAAACCAAGTAGTATTTAATTTGAGGAACAATACGTGTTTATACAGGTAATAAAATGATAAAGGGGAAATGTAGTCATAAGAAAAAGTGATAACTAGCGAGTTATACAGGGTATATAATGTCATTAGTTAATGTGGAAAGTATGTGGTACATTGCTGGAAGATCGCCTGCCAAATGTGTGGCTCTCGACTAGCCCACGCCTCTTTGTAGCCAAACGTTGGCCAACGGAACTCAGCCTCCCTGTCGAGCAATCGGTGACGGCTGCGACGTCCTGAGCAGATCATACCATTGTTACCGTATCTGTGTGAACACAGTGTTCACTGCGGTCTCTAAATGCCAGGACGAAGCTGCTTGGATGGCGCGGTGCCGATTCTGATGGTCTGCATCTTCGGACAAAGACCCGGCCTTGAGCCGCGGAATTACGTGCATTTTTATGGCGGAATTAACTGTTAATTCGAGGTACACAGTACCCGTTGCTGGTCACATGGCTACATCAGAGCTTGATGCGGATGTGCTTCTGCTGGAGCACTGAGGCGAGCACGCAGACCGCCAGCATGTACAGCAGCAGCACCGCAGAGGCACCAGCGGGACGCGTGTTGATGGTGTGCATGCTCAGGTTCACAGCACCCGTCATCAGATTGGCCTGCTTGCAGTTAAACACACATCGCGTTCGTTAGCTCTGCGTCAAAGTGCTACAGTACTGATGATGGATAGACAAGCGGCTTACCACGATGAAGACGAAGAGCTGGTTGTGGTTGATGCCCTGGAACAGCAGTGGCACCCTCGGGAGCATGCTGTGTGCATCATAAAAATTGCATCAAGCAGTTTGTTGTTAGTAGAGGATGATCTTGCTGAGAAGAGGTCGTACAGAGAGTGAAGGACCCACGTACCAGATAATTTGGATGGCACAGTAGAGCGCCAGCAGGAATACAGACTCGGCCATGACCCACAACAAGTACGACAAGTTCAACTACAGACACACGGGCGTGTGAGGTACTCGCGTCGTTTTGAAGGTAAATGAAAGCAGCAAATGCTCACCATTCGACGCGACGGACGTGCAACAAGTCGTACAGAGAGGTACGTTGACAGCCACAACATCACGGTGGTGGCAAACAGCGTGACCACGAGCCACCTCATGTTGCGCTGAGCTTTCGCTCCGTTGACGTCGATGTAGCCGAAAATGCTTTGGCCCGCGTAGACGGAAAGCATGTAAAGCGAAGTGTAACCTAGTCGAAGCACAGATAAATAGTGAGGTCAGTTTTTCCTTCTTGGTCTTTGTCGGCATTAAGGTTTCGTAGCAATTGATCTGAATCGACTTACCCGCCAGACTAAGGATGCCTTCACGATTCTGGTTCATCACGTTATCCCGAGGCGCATCTAGGATGTACTCTTCACCACCGTACTGGGATAGATACAACTGGTAGCCTGGCATTGCAGCATGGATCAGTCAGAAGGATGCAGATCACAACTCGGCAAAACGTTTCTTCATGTACGAGCAGGTTACATACCGAAGGCGATCAAAAGCGCCACGACAGGGCTCGAAGCCCATTTGCCGAAAACACGAAGGCAGGAATACACCAGGTATACGCCTGCTAGTGTAAAGTAGAAGTTCCAGTGCACGCCGTACTCAGACACATGCTCCTAATCACCGCAGACACGGTCAGTTGGCAGCCCCTTTGTGGCGGTCGATAAATTACCATACCTGGTAGTTGACGCCCTTGACAGTCAGAAATCTCGCTATTCCGAAGACAAGGACAAGTGCAATCGGTCGAAGGAATGCGTAGCACTTCTTCACAAAACCCTGAGCTGACTTGTACTCGGAGTGAGATCTGTATCAACCAAGCAGGTTTATCAATACCGGGTTTTTGCACAGTCCTTCGGCAAATATTTCACTACTGTACGTACCTCTTCGTAGAACGGGCTTGACGAGCAGGTGCTGACACAATCGCCGACGACACGATAAATGCACCGACTCCAATGTCCATCTAGGTCATCGTCATTCAGATTTAGCTGATGATATTGAAGCACGCTTACATAAATCGAAAAATGCATTGCTTACCACACTAAAACCATAGTTTTCCGTCTTGGCAAAGCGACGTGGGAAAACCGTGAAGTCAACCGCCAGGATCGCGAAGCACCTGCATCATCACGCGTAAAAACGATAGCAGAAGTGAGCCTACTCACCCCCATATTCAATACTACTCGCCTCTAACTCGTTTCACCAACATACGTAGACAGCATGATTTGAGCTCGGAAATTGGTCAGGAACGGCAGCTCCTTCTCGAGGAGCTGGTTCATCTTCTCCTTTCTGCAGTGTTTGTGGATGTACTCCTTGGCATGGTACCATGACAGCGCGCTGAACATCGCCGCTAAGGAATACACCATCACAAGCAGCGGCGCTGTGTATTCGGTGAAGCTAAAGCCGATCATTGTAGGCACTACCGTCACGACGAACTCCAGCAAGATCGTCGCCACCAAGTTCTGCCACGTCATTCAGTCCACTGCCAATTAGCACGCGAAATCAATTCAAAAGCTCCTACACTACAACGCTCACCAGGTTACCGGCACCCACTTGTCGGATGCCCACGACCTCGAGCAGCAACATAAGCTCCGAGTAAAGCCATAAACTCCCCTGAGAACGATGTAACAACGTCACATTTTAGTGTCTCCCGACTCGAATTCTCAGCGGTTGAGCTCCATTCCACCGCCAAAGCAACTGCAAAACAACGAACTGGCGCAATAGCAAAAACGAGGAAAACTTCGCGTGCGCTGGTGCCCTGGAGGCCCACCACGAAGGCCTCCTTGGCGAGCTTGTAGTCCTCGTCCATCACAAGCTCAACAGTAGCAAATGAGTAGGATTTGTAACCAATCAACAGTCGCCAAAGTCGATATTCAGCCAATCACCAGCTGGAAGGGGGGCAGTTTGGCATCAAGATGACTGGTACGAATGACGAAGTGCCTGGGGGCGATACCCGCCTCGCCATGGAGCTGTACAGCGCCTAGAACCTTAGTTTTTGTATGAAAGAGTCACGACTTAAGACCCGAGAGAGATTGACGTTTGTTTGGTGGTGGATTGATTGGGTTTGGGCGCAGATTACAAGGAAGAGCAGGGCATGGAGGTGGAAGCCCTCGAGGCCATCTACATGGACGACTTCACCAGTGCGTAGGCGGCTTATTATTGCAATTTATTGCATGCAATATTGAATTTATTGTTGATATGGTGGCAGAGCTGTCGGATGAGCCGCTGACTTACCAGGTGCACGTGGTTCCCAACCAGGACGGCGAGAACAATTTTGGTGCGTTGTGCTGCTTTGCTGTCGGTTTGTGGTTGGTATTCGGTGGAGTCTGTAGCTGATGATTTGGTGGGGTTTATTGGCTTTGATTTGGGGGGAGTGCAGTGGCGTTGCTACTCAAGTCGGAGATCCCGGAGACGTACCCGGACGTCGAGCCGAAGGTTGGAGTTGTTGTTGTTGCTGTGGATGTCATGGCTGATGGGATATTAATTGGTGGTGCGGTCACTGTAATTTTTCCTGAGCAGCTTGAGGTTGTCGTGAAGAAAGGTCTGGCAGACAGTCAAGTGAAGGAGATCAAGCAGTTGCTGGCTCAGCAGGTCGAGGAGAACATGGGCATGGCCATGATGTACACGCTGTCAGAGGCAGTGCGGGAATATTTAGTGGAAAACAACCGCGAGGGAAATGTACGTGCTGGTTGCAATGCGACGGCGAGCTGTTGTGCGGGTTGGCATTTTGCTATACTGCTGACGTTGAAATGAATCTTTGTGAACCTTTGGAATCTGTTTTTGCGCTTGAACAGGATGGGTCGGAACACCAAGAGATGCTGCGTCGCATGGAGCAGAAGAAGAAGAAGGAGGATAAGGTGGAGGCGGACAAACTAGAGCAGGTGAGGCGAGGTGAAAACAGACGTGGTAGTGCGAATCTGCAGGTGCTAACGTGGCGAACTTTGTGACTGTGATCAAAACAGGCAAATGCAAATGACGAAGAGAAACGGCGTGAATTCCACGGTGAGACCTGCATTTGGTTGCTTGCACGATGACAGCAACAATAATGCAGCGTCCATCGTACTAACGTCTTCGGTTCTGACGCTCCGCAGGCACGCCAGTGACAGTTGAATCGTTCGCTGCCTGGAAGGCGAAGTTCGATGTCGAGATGCAGGGAACGAAGAAGGTTTCCCTCAAGGACGAGGCCACTGCGAAACTCACAGGTACAGCACGCGCAAGGCTCGGAACGAAACGATAGCTCTGTGCCCACCTTGTTTAACGTGTCTCCCGATTGTATTGCAGGTCGCCAACTGTGGAACACAGGTATGGTCACGGAGGATAGCGCCGAGGAGGCCGAGGCGGAAGCTGAGGGCGAAAAGATAGCTGAGCACGATGGCGAAGCCGCAGAGGAAGAGGACAACGACGATGGCCAGAAGTAAGGTCAAAGGCAACTGCAATGTAGCCATATGCGTCAGTAGAGGTTTCATATGTCCTATTATAGGTTAATACAGAAACGTGGGACTCGACTTACCGGTATCCGCTAAAAATAGATTTGGTCTAAGATTGCGACTGTCAAGGAGAAGAGCATGGCGATCCCGCTTGTATCCGCTGCATTGCCCGACACGGACGCAATGGAGGCGCCTCCGTTCTGCCAGTGTTGTCAAGTGGCCTGCCACCGTTTCCGCCCAGCCAAACCATGCAGCGTCAGTGTCTTTTCGAAGGCCGTTTCTTCGTCCATCAAACTTTTTCTTTTCATCGAGAAAATCTCATTTTTTTATGATTACGGTTGTGGTAATTTGGGATATGGCTACAGTTTTGCCAAGAGCAGGTGTGTCCATTTTGCTCATGTGGTAGTGAACCGCACGTGCTGTGCAAGAGCTGTCAGCCGCAAGTGCGCGGCGCCCAGCCAACGTTCTCGTTCCGACTGCTGCTGTGGCGCTTCAAGATGCTGCCGTTCGGCTGCCACGGCGAGAAGTGGCTTTTCCTGGTACGCAAGCGCCAGTCGTTCGTGGTGCCTACCGACCTCACGGGGGATGAGTACCAGTGGCTAGTGCATCAGTTGCCCAGACAACGCAGAGAGCAAGTAGCGCACTTGGAGCAAAAACGGACTCTTGACAGGGTGGGTAGCGCACCTGCAACAAAGAGAGAAATAGAATTGTTTGGAATAACCAGCGCTGGTGGACGCTGTTGCTCTGTAGGATGTGGATCGCACGTTTCAGCAGCTGCAGATTCGGGTTGCCAACTCCAAGCGGTCGAACTTCCTGGCCAAACCACAGTATTCGTCGTCTGAGTTCATGACCTGGAAATCCACCACACACCAGTTGCTGAGTGTGTTCCTGATACTCAAGCCACAAATCGGATACTGCCAGGTCAAGAAGATTTCGAGCTACATTTCGTTGTGATTGGAATAGTGTTGCTGATGAGCTTAGCTTGGCTCGTAATTTTGTGCTTCCGCTAATTATTTGTCTTTTATTGCTGTGAGCAGGGTATGACGTCTGTGGCGGCATTGCTCGTTCAAGAGTCCAAAATGAACGGTGAGATCGCGTTCCGACTGTTCCTGGCTCTCACGGAAAAGTACAGGCTGGACGATGTCTATGGCCCCGACATGAAAGATGTGAACCTTCGCTACTTCCAGCTTGACGAAGCACTACGGCTGCACCTACCACGTCTCCATGCCCACCTGTCAGATCGAGATATTCATCCGTCGACCTACGCATCTTGGTGGGCTCTTCGATCCTATGCTAATTATTTATTTGCTGTGGTAACTAACCTTGTTCCCATGCTACAGCTGGATCCTGACGTTGTTCACAGAGTGCCGGCTGTTCCCCCACCGTTATGTCATTGCGTTCCTGGATTTGTTCTTTGAATTTGGCTGGAAAGTTTTTTTCCAGACGAGTTTGGCTATCTTCAGCACCATTGAGGTAAGACGTGTTGGACTTCGGGCAAACACTCGAGTTTTCCCTTTGCTAAGCGGGTGTCTTTGGCTTCTGCGACAGGCCCCGCTCTTACGCCAGTCAACTTCTGGGGAAATCTTCGCTTACCTGTCGACGGTCACGTGGTTTCATCGACACAAGGTAACGACAGGATTGACTATATTTTTTCGGTTGTGCACCACGACAGCAACTGTAACTTGTTTGCTGCATCAGACGGATAACGATCTCAACCGATTCTTTGCGACTGCAAAAGCGTTCAATGTAAGTTTAGTGAATCGCTGGTTTATGGTGGATGGACAGGGTCTAAATAGTTTTTGGGTGGCTGCCTTGGTAGATCTCAAGCTCTTTCCTGGACGTGTTGCAAGGCGAATACTCGACTGAGGCCAGCATGAGTATGAATGAATACGACTAATTGGGCAAGGATTCATCCATTTTGACAATCGCACTTTACCAGCCGCTAGTCTGCGAACAGCGGGTCCGTCTTCTTACGAGAAAGATCAGGCCATTAGGCGATGAACAAGATATTCTGTCCGGCTATATACCGTGAACCACAACCCAAGCACGACCAAGAGTGCAATTGGATTTGTCAAGTTGAGGCGTGGCCAAGGGTGGCGCCCATAACGCTTGTACTACGTAAGACTTCAAGTATTATAATTACGATGATGTGCGCGTAGCAAACGGCTCACGGTGAAAGCAGTGGACCAAGAGAACAGCGGAAGGGGCGAATGAACTTTGCGTTCCTCTACGTTAAAAACGCTACGGCTTAATAATAATAACAAAGCTCTGCTCCTTTGCCAGGCTGTTCATGCGCCTAACAGACTTGGTCACTGCGCATACCGTATGCGGCATACGTAGTCCAGCCATCAAATTGGAAAATTACCCTTCATGCTTCATTTCCTTGCATTGCTGTCTCGAACGTGACGTGCTGAGTAAACGAAACGCGCTTACGCTTGCGTAGCGAGGCCGCGAGCGCACGTGGCTTGGCGCGCTTCGCTGAGATACCAGTTTGTGAACCCCACTTCAAATGATTGAATAGAGCTTCCGTGAGGAGGTGCTCGCGGATGACCCCATCGTTCACCAGCGGCCGAACTTTGCCGTACAAATCACTGACGCTCATCGTAGGGAAGCGTACGAACTCCATCATTTCCGCCAATAAATCTTCCAGCGGCTTGTCAGCGTTGGCGACACGAGACTCGCCCCACATGACGAGTGCGTCCATTAGCGCCAGCTCTCGAATCTGCAGCTCGTCCTGCGGGATAAGTTCAAGCAGTATCTTCTCTGGTAGTTGAACGATCTGAGGGTCGCAGAACACTTCATGTGCGTACTTGAGCACAAAACCTTTGCACATTTCTCGCAGCGCTACCAGTTCATACATCTCCGCCGCGATGAGCAACCCCAGCACACTCTCCAGATCCAGCACCACGTCTCCAGTATACATAAAGACCAGCATCTTCTCCACAATCGTAGACTCAATGTCATGTAGCTCCACATCCCGTCGCGACGACTCACGCATATTTCCAGTCAACATCGCACGGAACGGCGGCGAGCTAGCAGCCAGAATGAACCGGTGTGCGTGGAACCTCCGAACGCCCTCCGTTGCTTTGCTTCTATTGCTCGCAGCATTTCCATTTCCACTGGTTTCTCGACGTCTGACACACAACACCACATCTGCTCCAATCATGGACTCACTGAAGCTCTCTTCTCCGTCTCCGTCACACGCCACGGCCTTCTTCAGTCTCTCGGACAGATCCCGGTGATCCGAACACGCCGTCGACACGCGTTTCCTCGCCCCTCGACGCCTAATATGCCGCCCAGAGCCCAAACTGACCTCCGATGACGTCTCTGACCTCGAATCTTCGTCCTCATTGGACTGTGGCGTCGACTCGACGTCTGCGAACGGCGACATGTTGGCGGCTGGCGGCCCCGTGGGCGAGCCTGCCACTTCTTCGCCTGCCACTGCTTCAGCCCTCAGCAGCGGCGGCGACGTGGGCGGAGAGCGTCTCTGTACTGGAGGAGGACTTGTGTCTCGCTCTGTAGCCGGCAGCTCCTGCGTCATCTGGTCTTCAATGGGGATCTGCGTCTCTTCCTCGTCGTCCGAGTCAACTTCTTCTTCCTCTTCTTCCTCCTCTCGATCCATATCATCGGAACTATCCGCAGCTTGTCGACCTGCTTGGGCATGGCGTCGACTTCGCAACTCGACGGCATCAGAACCGGAGCGATGAGACGTCGCAGATCGACGTATAGCGGCGTCACCAGCAGCGCCACATCCTGCCATGGTCAGAAAATGCCAATGAGCTCCGATCTATTTTTGACTCTGGTTCTCGACCAATCGGATGGATCGTTGTGTGCGTAGCCGACCTACCACACTATCTACACACAATAGATTGGCATTGACGAGGAAAGATGATCAAGGGGATCCTCATCGTGAACAACCACGGCAAGCCGCGCATCGTCAAGTTCTACGAGCACGTGGTGCGTCTGCCGTCAGCTGTGTAGGTAGTCTGCATTGCCCTCTCTGGTCTCTAACCTGCTGCTTGTTGTGTTGATTCCCCAGCCCGATGCCGAGCAGCAGGCGGTGATTCGAGATATCTACACGCAAGTGTCCAAGCGCCCCGACACACTCTGCAACTTCCTCGAGGGCACGTACGTAGCCCCGTGACTGGCTTCGTATAGTCTCTATTATTATTGTGTCGGTGTTAACAATGGCTGTGGACGTGCAGCGTGCGGTATTGGGGCGACGGCGTGAAGCTCATCTACCGGCACTACGCGACGCTGTACTTCGTCTTTGCGGTGGACAAACAAGAGAGCGACCTGGGCATCTTGGACCTGATTCAAGGTACTGTAGACTAGAGTCTATAAATTGTCCCTGTAGTGCTGGGGTTGTATTCTGACGACGTGGCCCTTCGATGTGCCAAAGTATTCGTGGAGACGCTGGACAAGATCTTCGAGAACGTGTGCGAGCTGGACCTGATTTTCCACAGTGACAAGGTCCACTACGCTCTGGACGAGATTGTCATGGGCGGAATGGTGCTGGAGACCAACATTAATGAGGTACTGACGGCGGTGAACGAGATGAACCGCATGGACAGCATCTCTTCCAGACGCTCGCTGCAGTCAACCATCAAGAAATAAGCACACAAAAGGAGGAGGCCGGCGGTGTATAGGCGTCAGCGAGTATCAGTAGACGAAGTTTGCGATCCACTCCAGCACTTGAGCAATTCTGCACGTAGGGTCAGCGTTTTGATCGGTTTCTCAGCTTCCACGTCTGCTACAGTGGTTGCAGTCAGCTATCCTCTATGACCGAGCGTTTTGCTGTCAGTCTGACTGCCTCTCTCGGGACTAAATAAGCTTGCTTTTCTTGCTCTTCTTGTCGTCCGACGTCAGGGCTGCCAAGGCCTTGGCCTCCTCCTCGCGGTCACGCAGCGCCTCGTTCGCCGCCTCCTTGGCCTTGGCCAGCGCTTCCTCGTCAGGCAGCGCACCGCCCAGATCCAGCACCAGTTTCTCCAGCAGCTCTACCTTCTCGCCGAGCTGTTCCTTCTTCCCCAGCGCCGCCTCATAGCGCTGCTTGTACGACACCATCTGCGACGACAGCGACAGCGTCAGGAACGCGACGCCAATGTTGAACACGTTGAGCTTCTGCGTGCGCAGGTGCGAGATGAAGGACGTCGGGTACTCTGCAGCAGTAGCAGCACACAGAGGAGGATTAGACTACTGGCGTTAGGGGTTATATTGCAGCAACGTACGTACCCTTGCGCGGCGCCGCCGTGGACAAGCGGCGGATACCTCGAAGAGCGAACATCTCGGAGCGGCAGTCTGTGGTTGTGGGCAGTCGATCACTGGCCAAAAATGGGCAGGTTTACACATAACCTAACTGTAACCCGGGTACGCGACCTTGAAGTTGACCCGGTACGATGACCAGCAAGAAGACGATGAAAGTGGGGCGCAAACGTAAGCCAGAGAATGAGCCCGCGGCTGTGGCGAAGAAGATAAGACAGTTGCCGGGGCAAGGACGCGGGCTGTCGCTCCGCAAGCTTGCGGACGCGCTGGGCGTCAACAAGTCCTCGCTCTATCGCGTGCTGCCTCAAGCTCGAGCGATTCTGACGTTACGCGACGAGGAGTTGATTGCGCTGCGTCGCGATCTGGGGGAAGACATACCCGAGGGTTTTAGTGCGGCCAAGACGAAGGGGAGACACCCTAAGCCCGAGAACACGCCTGCAGTAGTGGCCAAGAAGATCAAAGAGCTGCCTGTGGGTGCGCACCACTGGTCGGTCCGGAAACTGGCGGATGCCCTGGATACGAAGAAAACCACGCTACGGCGGGTGCTGCCTCGAGCTAGAGCCATCCTGGACCTCCAAGCGAGTGGCGCGGGTTTGAGACTCGACCCACTGAATGTGCAGGAAGCTGAAAGCGGTAAACGGCAGCTGCAACCTCCTGGGAATGAACACCGACAGGTTCAAGACGCGGCGTTGGCGAACGCTGAGGGCTAAGCTGCCGAAGGAAACGACAGCACCAATATGTAAGACACTGCGACCTACGCGCGTTCGTCTGCCGGTGTCTATTATAATAGTTGCAGATCGCACGCCTCATGTCGGCAAGCTCACGTTTGTTTTGGCTCCTATCGTCATCCAGACATCATCACCGAACACTCACCGTCCACCACACAGCGGGCAAATGTACTTGTCGTCAGTGTTGGCCATGGCTGCAATCAGCTCTCTGCAAGTGAATAACGAGACAAGCATTAGTACCTGACAACACAGCGGCGATGATACCACAACATTATGACGTACTGAGTAAGACTCGGGTCGCAGGCACCGTGCACCCAGAGCTCGCACGAGTCGCAGCACACAAACGTGCTTTGATCATCGTCCTCGTAGACTTCGCTGCAAACCGGGCAATATTGACCCAGAGCACGCAGCTCGCGCTCGCGTGCCAGCTCCTTCTTCGTACGAGCACGCTTTTTCACAGAAGGGGTCGGGGCTACGGCGACGACAACAGGAGGAGGGGCCGCACTTGCAGCCGCCCGCTTTGATCGTGGGGTTCGAGATGAAGACGTCTTGCGCTTTTTCGAAGCAGATGCGGGTGATTCTACCAATACCGCCAGCTCAGTACGTTGCACGCTCTTTCGCTTCCGGGACGATGACCTCGCAGGTGTAGACACATCTTCTTCCTTGAGATCATGGAGACCGTCATCTAATGCCTCCGGTTCTGTATCAACCGTCATCGCCTCCACACGTCTGGTTGAGTCCGCTTGCTCGGCCTCAAACGCTGAAACTTGTGGTGTTGCGTACGACTCTAAGGCACGATCCGCGTACACATATCCGTTCATCTGCGCAGGAGACGGAATCGGGGTCGGGCCGTCGCTTTCCGAGTCTTCCAGCTGTTCACGCTTGCGACGATGTTTCTTCTTCTTCTTTTTGTCCTTGCGACTGTGCTTGCGGTCTTTCTTCTTCTCTTTCGATGACCCCGTAGCAGCTTCGATCTCCTCCCTCGTAAACTTGAGAATCACCGCAGCAGGAGCTGCAACATCTTCCGGCACTTGCTCCACCATTTGCTCGCCATCTGCCGCCAACATTTCCTGTTTCTTGTTCTCCTTCTGCTGCTTCTTCAGTAGATGAATCTGGTGCTTCAGCCTCTTCTTCTCCTGCAGGGCCACCGCAGCCGCCTGGTCCTTCTTGCGGCGTTCTCCTCTCTTTTTTTCAATCCGTTTCTTATCAAAAAGATCCGCTCTCTCCAGCTTCAGGTAGCACTTGAGACACAGATCCACTTCTGTCTTCTGCTCCACCTCCCCTCCCGTCGTCTGTGGTGCAATCTTAGCCATATTCTGCGCCACGAAAGCGTTGGCCAAGTTCACCGCGACGTTCGTCGCCACCTGCTTCTTCACTTTGACAGTCCTCGTCTGCGTGCGCCATAGCGGCGTCGACTGCGTCTTACACTCCCGACATGTCTTCGCCAGTAACGGCACCGGATCCAGCACCGCCGCCATGGGGGCAGCTTTGCGCTTGCCGCCTCTCCCACGCGATGGCTTTGTCACGGGTTTCAACGCGAACTCTCGAGGCGGCCAGGGCCGGTCGCGCACAAACTCCACTACGTCCGTCTCCTGGTCGCGCTTCTTGTCTGGAGGGTAGAACTCCTTGCTGCTGCCGTCCAGCACCCCGTCCATCTTCATCTTGCGCAGCAGCAGCTTGTCGTTGGCTGGCTGCGGCGTCCAGGCGTCGCTGGCCACGGGCTTGAACTCGAACTGGTCGGGCGCCACGTTGTCCCATTGCGCGTTGCGTTGCGCGAAGCAGCTGCGCCGCATCAGCTCCAGCTCCGTGTCGATGCGCAGCGTCATCTCGCTTACCTGCTGGAGCTGCTGCGTGCGGCTGTAGAGCGCGACGAACTGCTTGCGCACGTCCTCCGTGCTGTCGACGTGGCCGAACTGGGCGACGGCGGGCGGCGGCATTTCCGAGACGTAGGCGACGCTCACGGGCGTGTCGTGGCACGGCAGCAGCGGCAAACCGTCGCTGCCCACACGGAACGGGCGCCCCGGGGATGCGAGGGACGACGCATGATCGGCTCGAGTGCGAGTCACAAGTGAAGACGAAGACGCAGTCGCGGGCATTTGGGTCAGAGGTTTTCGAGCCAAACAGTCAAAGAGAGACAGAGGGACGACCCCTCTGTACAAGGGAAATTGGAGATCTGTATAGAGAGGGGTGATGGTGGTACAAAAGCTGCACAAAACCTGTCGAAAGGAATGCTGCTGGAGGCATTTAAGTATACTCAATAATTTTACTAATTTGATCACCAGGCTAATTGATGCTGACAAACATCATGGAACGATCAATCTAGACGATCGATGGCGACTAGGTTGATCTACTTCTCTCGTTTCATTTCCAAAAAGCTTATCGGTCCAGCAAGCAGAACTCTGGAAATACCAAGCCATCGACGCAGACGCTACACAGAAAATGTACACGGAGGAGTTTTCCGAATACGAATTCCTAGAGGAGGAAGCATTTACACTTTTGGAATCGGTTCTTGAGGATGACAACGATGAATCAATCGTTCAAACTTGCACTGGTTTGGCTAAGATACAGGGGCTGGAAGAAGAAATTTTGCGCTTTTCGAAACGATTCTTCTACAGTAGACGATGACGAATTGACCGATGGAGATATCCTAGCTCCTGCTAACAAGGAACATCAACCCCAGGGCATCGATTCGCAGGCGACGGAGAAGCTGGAGAAGGAAGCATTCGCACTCCTTAAAACGATTCTTCAAGATGACGAACCGATCGATGAAGATATTTTAGTTCAAGCTCGTAAGAAAAAGACGAGCCCCAGCCCATCGACCCGCACGAGATGGAGAAGCTGGAAAAGGAAGCCTTTGTGTTCTCGAATCGATGTCACTTATCTTGGTAGCAGGATCGAGTTTACATTCAGCAATATCGGACTTTACTAGCTTGGCTCTAACACCGGAGACAGGGAGTCATCTAGCTGCCTCTGCATTGACAACGAGTCAAAACATAAGGCTGTTTCCAACCGCCTCGCTGTATTTGCTTAAAGCAAATTGCTTCATGTCTTAATTGAGAGCTCCCTTACCACGGAACTCACGTCAAATTGACGGCTGTACTGGTTTCAATCATTGGACACCATTGATAAATAACCGGATACGCATCGGCCGCCGAAGTGTCTTCAATCTGCACAATACCCACTTCATTCAACAACGCGAACAACCGACTTCGTACGTAGACAAATCCAGTCTGGTGCGAAAAATTGCTTCGGTCATCCCAACACGGCACAGTCTTAAGCCACTTTCAAACGCCAAGCTACGGGGTTTATGGGTTGGCCGCTTCCGCGGCGTGCGCCAACTGTGTAAAATACTGTCGAAAGCGATGTCGCTGGCGACGCATTCGCAGCTCACCAGGCATATGCTGGTACACATCTGCAGGTAAGAGCGAACGAAGAGCACCTTCCTCGCTCACCACGGTAGACACAGCGGATAGGAATCCACCTATGGCAAACACACAACCAAACGACATCACAACTTATTAGATCGCTTCGCACACAATGCATGTACAATAGGCACACGCAATGGTACTTGCCTCGGATTTGCGTCGGCATCTGTGGCGCATGCAGGCACTGAAACAGAAAATCCCAAAGATTTCGCACGCGATAATGCTCTCTTCTGGGCCCTAAGAAACTCAGCACGACATGCACAACTTCCACGGCGAAGATGTTTATCCTTGCCAGAATTTGCTCTGGTTGGCAACGCATCGCGTCCAAGAGGAAATCACATGCAGCGTCACACATTTCCTGCATCTACATAATCGAAACCACATGCCACATAAAGCTGTCACGCGGACTACACCTTCAGTCAGCAGGCAGCTACACAAGCTTCTTACCTGGTGATCCACTTTCATAAGTCTCGTTGCCAGATCCAGACAGACCCAATACAGGGTCGGTTCTCCGTTTGGACGGTTTTGCAGCAGTACTGGCGGAAAAGAGCTCAAAACCTCCCGCGCCAACTTCAGGAACTGTTCAACCTCTGGAATCATCTTGTCTGCTTCGTGGTGCTGTGAAAGGTAGCTCTCCATGGACAGCTTTCCGTCTTCAGATTCAGTGCCTGTGACATCGTGCAGTTTGCTACGAAAACCAGCAAGAAGTCGCTACAACAACACGGAAAAAAAGTGGATCAGCATAGCGTTAACGCCCAAATACGATCACCTTCTTCCTTACTTCGAACGCCTGCTCAGCTGACGCCTGAAAGCCTGCATTTCCTCGCTGTCGCGTGATTATCCGGGAGCAGCACGTGAGGATATCAGGAGCGATACCTTCTCCATACCACCACAGACACACGTCTAGTATTTGCGCTTCGATCAGATGAGCTCCCTCCTTCTGCAGATGGGGAATTACGTTGAGGAAAAACTGAACACCTGCACGTCGGGAGGCGTCGTCTGCATTGTGCTGCAGCAGAGAAGCACTCACGATAGGCCAAAGCTGGTCGATCAACGCGGACCCATGCTGCTGACCTTGGACACCACCAAGAGCTCGGCCCAACATGTACACGCTACTGGAAGCCTCGATCGGGTTTGCACTTTGCACGCGGACGGTTAAGTTCGATAAAATGGATGAGCACAAAGCGCCAAAATCTACAACAACATAAACAGTAAGAACCTATTGCACCACAAAACCTAGAATTTGACTCCTGGCACGCGTACCGGCATCAGATACGCCACTTGCAACCCTGAACGTTACTTCTAGTAGGTCACCTTCACTTTCTTGGGTAGTTCTAGTTTGGAAAGTGCTGCAGAATCGGAGTAGCGATTGCAGTAACGGCGCTCTCTCCTCGGCAGTTGTGTATTTACTGCTCAGTACAGAAACAAAAAAGAAAATTAGTTCTGTCCAAGTAATGGCTCCGATAATCCATCCCTTTTGTCACCACTTACGTTATAGAGGAGCTGCTATGCAGCAGCGATTGTACCGCCATTGGGAAGGACGACGTGCACTGGAGCCCTTGGCAAATGACCATCGAAGCGCGTAGGTATACGCTTGGTGGCAACGCAAGAGAGGCACTCAGTGATCGCAGATACCTATCCAACAACGTGAGTTTAGTGAGGAATACAAGATGAAGCTGTGGATGTAGAACAGCTTACCGCGCAACACCGTTGATCACTAGAGGGTGCATGGGCAGGTTGGGAGCGCAGGCTAATACCCCCAACAGAACATCTATCCCACCGGATTCAGGAGCTTGGAACGAATCTGGGTCGTCTTCGGACTCCGAATCCGACGATATAACATCAAATAACTCAACCAAGTACGAAAGCAAGAAGAGGAGAGCATCAATCAGTGCGACGTCCTTGCCATCCGAAAGCATTTGGCACATGCCCTTCACACACGAAGCATAGTCCCCAGTAGGTTTCCCAGGTCCTCCTGGCCATTTGGAGAAGAGACTTAGCATAGTGTCTGCGATTTCTCTGGATCCATGTACACATTTCGTAAGGTTCTTGCACCTCCAAACGATTGGGAACACCTCATAAAAGCATTACCTGCGTAAGTCAGAAATCGCCTCGATCTCGGGGTCGTCGCTTACGATTTGATGCCTTTCAACAAACCACTGCGGGTACTTGCAGCGCTCTATAAGTGCATTCACCAAACGCGAGAGAACGCTAACCACATGCTCCTGCCCCGCTGTGTCTAAAAGTTGCCACGAAATCTCATTTTGCGACGAATTGTCCTCGAGGAAGAAGAACCAGATCTCCAACGTAGGCTGCACGACGTCGATGTCATTGTACGAGGAGCAAGCCAGGAGCAGCTCCAAAAAGTCGATGGAAAAGCGTTGCTGCTGCTCAGGTGTGCGGCTTTCAAGAGACACTTGAGTGCGTGCGACTTGATTTGAGAACAGCATAGGCGCGTGATTCATCGCTAGAGAACAAGCGATGCGTGACATACCCCTGCAAGCGGTCGTCTGCTGCTCCTTCGTCATAGTGTCGCCCGTCGGAGACTGCACTTCCGATTGAAAAACGGGTATTGCTTCAATCAAACGGCGTCCTGAGTGAAGTACCGCGTTGGCCATACTTTCAGACACAGGCGTGGACACAGTATATACGAAAGAATCTGCGATAATTCCTGCAGCTAGCTACACATGCAGTGTCAGTGGCTTGCATGCATCGGTGATCTCGAGAGTTAAAGAATTTTACCTGTGCCTGCTCCTCATTGCCACTAATGATGACATTGAACAGCTCGTCAATCAGTCCACTGCGTAACCAGGAGAATACACACGGGGTTGTTAGATTCACAGCGTACAGGTCACTAATCCTGTCTACAATGCAGGCGTAAACGGTTCCGCGGTAATTATCATACCGAGAGAAAAGATGCGCTGCAGTCAAACCAAACGCCTCGTGAGTTGGAACGCAGCCCACAATCCAACTTTCCAGGCAGCGCAGTGCGCTGGTCCTCTCATCTGGTCTGCAACACCACAATCGTCATAAACTGTAAGAACACGCCAACTGCCGAAACAACGTTACTGCAGCAACGTACATGTTGGTCAAGATCATCTGCACCGCCGTCATGACTTCTCCTCCTTCAGCCTGAAAACTCGCCAGCATCTCGTGCATCTCCTCCACAGTCCACATCCTCTCCGACGCCAGGATCTGCAGCGGAATGGCTCCCAGAACCTCTGCTAACTACACACAAACGTCATTATCAACGCAGCAACTCCACGACAACTGCAGTTGCTTTGTCATACCACTGCAGCTCCTTTCTGGTGCCTTTGAGCGGCGATGCCCGCGTCTACGAGCCGCTGCACGTCGCTCTTCCAGCTCGTCCAGCACTTGCACGACTTGACCACAATATCCGCTAACGTCACGCAGGCGATGCGGCAACTTATTGCCGAAAGGCCGCCCTCTGCCACGCACGTCATCTCCAGCAACTTCAACAAGGTCTGTCTCACGTGTCGCGTCAACGGCAACTTGTTGGTCACTCGTTTACTTATTCATCTAGCTAATCGACCATTCGACCACCACTCTTTAGATAAATGAATGATACATACCTGCCGCACAACTTGCTGCTGCTGCACACTGATGCGCGTCCACTCCTGCTGCGTTTTGAGCCGCAGGATCTGCATGGCCACGAGCTGCGGGGCGGCCAGCGGCTGATGCGTAATCGGGTCGCGCACGGGCTGCTCCAGCAGCTGCAGCGCTGCCTGCCATGCTTCCTCGCGCGTCTGGAACTGCATGAGCCACGCGTTGGCTGCGCGCTGCTCGACGCTGCCCGACGCGCCCTCGAAGAGCTGTCGCGCGCATGCGGACAGTTGCTCCGCCATTTCCGTTTGCCAGGTGACCGTCTGGGGGCGATCTGCACTCTGATTGGCTGAATTTGGTACCCGTGTGGTCCGTACGGTACCCATTTCAGCTTATGTGGATAGATCGAAAGCGAGTTTTTTTTACGCTTTGGCTGTAAATGTAGCTGTGATACTGGTGGTGCTGTGTACACTAGTGATGGGGTATTTGCCTCGATATTATTAGCAGAGAAAGCGACGGATGAAGGACTGCACAAGTTTGGCGCACTCACTGTTTGTACGCATTTGATGCTGCAGACTGGAGAACTTTAGTTTCTGGAATAACGCGACTTCTGGAATATGAAAATGACCAGATCTCGCATAAATTGCAGAACTCCTCCATTCTATATTCCACTGGAATACCAGCCCCCTGTTGTTATTCCAAAAGAATACCAGTATGATTTTGGAATATAGCGGTCATTTATCCGTAATTTATACATTCGAACAGAGAATTTTGGAGTATCTTTTCTTTGGAATAACGAAAAACCGATAAAATCTGAGTATAAATTACGGCTAAATGACCGCTATATTCCAAAATCATACTGGTATTCTTTTGGAATAACAACAGGGGGCTGGTATTCCAGTGGAATATAGAATGGAGGAGTTCTGCAATTTATGCGAGATCTGGTCATTTTCATATTCCAGAAGTCGCGTTATTCCAGAAACTAAAGTTCTCTAATAACACATGAGTGTAATAGTGCTGCTCACCACGTCCTGGCAGTTGTCAGCGAATTTGAAAAAGGACTGTAACATATACAGAATTCCGATAGTCAATGTGAGCGGCAACGAGATTTCGGCAGGGTGCGTAATACATGATCCCACCTTGAGGTGATTGATCCCGTGAAGCACAAACGCGATGCCTTCAGAGGTGTTCTTGGCAAGGTCTTCGATCACGACTTCCTCGAAGAGCGTCGTGTGTTGCTAGACTCTTTCGCGACGAACGTTTGCAAGATTAAGGCTGCTGTCGAGTTTTTCCAGCACCACTCTGATCCACATCCCCTCCAACTGGGATCCCATCGATTTCTTTAGCGCTCTGCCGTACAACATTTATTTACAAGCATAAGTTATCATCGTACAACATGAAACAGGGCAACTCAATACTAACTATGCTAAGTACTGATGTAGCTCGTCAAACTCGGAGAATCGCCGTCAGAGGCTCTATTCCTTCATCAACCGACGGGCAACCATCTTGATGAACACTTGACACGAGCAAGTGATCATGTATTCCTGTTGGCACTGAAGGGCAGGGCTCCGAAAAAATAATATCACTACCGTAATTGCGCCCTTTTTACTATTATATTGCGTATTATTCTTTTTCGCCGGAAACAAGATAGTGTAATACTGACGCAATAATACAAACATTTGACGCGAAGACTGCAAACCGCGCCCTACACATAGACATTGAGCTCGCCTAACGTTGTGCCACGTCGCCGCTTTCTTCTTCACGCCGCTTAAGCCAGGGCTGTATCGCTGAAACATTTGTGAGCAGCCGCGCAAGTAAGCTAGCCACACAAGGTTATACCTGATATATTATCTTACTCACGGCGCTGGAGGGCTTGCTGCCATCGCGTTTTGGCCCAGCATGAGAAACTGAAGGAGCAAAGCAGCATCTGCGAGAAACTGCACCAGCACAAATGCACGCTCGGGTAGATCCTTTGATATTAATTCATTGCCACCGGCGACTATTTAATATCTCGCTGCGGATGCAAATGTTGTGCTTCGTCGGTGTTTGGAAGTGAAATGAACAAGATTTCAAGCTCGCTTCCTCTATCCATCACTAAGCTGAAGACGGTGGAGTCGAGCCATTTCGTGCCTTCTGAGACGCAGGCAGTGGCACTAGTGGTGGACTTCACGGCCAAGGTACTTCAACAATCTAAGAACTATAATATGTGCCGCTGCTCAGCGCGACTCCACCCACGAATAACAGGTGTAAGTTCCGGTTTTCATTGTGTGTATGTGCTCGCGTCGCACCGTGCTTCGGTGCACCCTGCGAACTTCAAGAGGCTCATGTTCTTGAAGCCAACCGCGATGTGTAGGACGCACCCACGCCATGATCTGGAGTAACTCACAATACATTGATATTGCGGTATTAGGGATTATTGTTTGGCTCGATATGTCGCTATGTATTACTGAGTAAGGCTCGATCTGCGTATGCGGAATATTTTATTTTCTGAGTGACAGCCATGAAATAATAGTACAACAAGTGAAAACCTTAGCACGTACTGGGTGGGTGCCATCGACGTGAGGCCGGGACTTTACGACGCGGGCATGGAACTCGAACTCGCTTTCTGCCTGTGAGACTGCGAATCGAGGAGCCCGAGGTCCGTCTCTCGCGACTTGAGTGAGCGTTTTCACCCACTCTTTCTTCGTTGAGTCATTCGGAGCAGAAAAGTAGAAAAGTAGTGTGTGCACGCTAGTTTCGCGAACGTAGAATCAATATGGTGCGTCGTCAACGTTGATGCCGTAACTGGGCTCTCCTGGCACTGGCGTCGAGATATCTGCTCCGACGAGCTGCACGCTCCAGCACACCTCGAATTGTGTGATCTGTCTGTGAACGTGTCAAACGAGCCGAAATGTCGTCGAGCTTGACGAACAGATTTCGCCATTCTTGGATCTTCTTCTTCTTTTGGAGGTGGTGTCGGTGGTGGTCATCCGACGACTCTGTCAGGATGAATCCCTCCATGACTTTGATTGTCTTCTTTGAGTTTTTAAATGTGATGTCAATGTGGTCTGTGGGTGCAAACGATCCGCATCGTCTTAGTCTTTGCATCAGTATGGATGGAGGACAGCTCAAAGACGCTATTTTAGATGAAAATTTGCAATATGTTCAAGCATTATGGTTGAAGTTATCTACCGGTTGAAGCACCCCTAGATCTGTACGTGAACGTGGAAACATCCAATCCGAGCACTTCAACACCGCTGAGAGTTGTAGGTGCAGATTCAAGTGGTTCAGCTCCCTGGGATCCACTGCCATTTAAGGCTTCTCCGGGACGACTATTTGCACGGATTAGGATAGATTTTCTTGTCCCGAGTACTGCTGCCTGCGCGTCGAAAAGGACATGGAGATTGTCGGTGAGATTCAGATAGAGATCTCCACCAAAGCATTACACAAAGACAAAAGCCATAGCCACATACTCTGACTGGGAAGCGAGATCTGCGTTTGCCCTTGGCTGACTCCAGTGCTCTGGTGAAGGAGCCACCTAGACGCTTTTTAAGCAGCGGAACAACGAAAGCGTTGGATTGCACAAGGTCAACGACAGTCCGACCTTTGTAGTTCTACAAGCAAATAGCCACGCACATCATTTTAGTTGACATGAAGTCGCATAGCAAAACGTACTCGAAACTATGGGCAAACCTTCGTGACCCAGAGTGCGGGTGTCGACCCAGTCTCCAAACGTTCTTGCTCAAGAGCCATCTGTAGCAGCACTGTGCCGTGTCCTTGACGGCCAGCCCAGTGGAATGCTGTATCACCCTGCATACCTCGTCAACCTAGGGGATTTGAGTAACCAGTCACGGATTATATCGAAAAGCTTACATAGCTGTCACGGTGTCTTGGACTCGCCCCATGTCGAAGCAAAGTCGCGCAAACATCAGCATTTCCTGCACGTGCAGCTTCAATGAGAGCAGTAGTTTTGCTAGCCACCTGCCACGGAGAACAGCACGAATCAAATGCAACACTTTGACTCAACGAAAAAGAGTAAAAACACGTACGCTGTCGACTACGTCCACCTCGTATCCGGTAGTCAAAATGAGCTCAACGATGTCTCTGTAGCCATACCTGCATCAAACGTTATTAGTTTCAAGAACGGATATACACCTCTTAGGACGTGCAGCAGTTGCACATACCATGCCGCGCAGTGCAACAGAGTTCGCCCACCCTGCTCTGCGTCCGGATGTCGCCGACGCAGCAGCTTTTGTGCTCCTTCAACTAAAATATAGTTCCGCACCATTTCCAAATCGTTGTTGCTCACTGCATCCCAGACGCTTCCGTGGTATTCGATGACTCGCTTCCTCGACTCCGCTCGTTCTCGGCGCTTCGTCGAGTCTTCGCCAAATTGCTCAGAAATCGGCCGATGCGAGTTCACTCGAAACGAAGCACCGACGTATTTGACGGGAGACGAGCTTTCAGGCCCACCTCTCTACAAAACAACAAGAAATTACGCTTAGTTTACGCCACACGACAGCAGCTACGAACTCAACAAAAGCGTACCATTGCAGCTTTCGTGGTGGTATCCAAGTTGTGCGACCCAGAAGAGTGAGACAGGTCCTGCTCTTGCTGCCTCTGCAGCATCCGCTCCTCTTTCTTGGCACGCAGGCGTGATTGAAATACAGGTGATGCGTCGGCATTGTCTTCGCCGTTCATGGCAAGCAGCAGTCGAACTACTAATCTGAACTTGAAGTGCGACCGCTCGTTCTTGGCTACCTTGTTTAGAAATGGCTACAAAGCTCAATTAGAAATTCCTCTCAAGTCGGCATACACAATCTAAGCTTGACATTTTGTATGGTTGGGTCTCTCCCTCTATTCGCATAAGCTAGAAAATGACGCAGTGCAAGAAGCAGCGCTTGACCAGCCTTGTCGCTGAGCCTCCAGCACTAGCTGGAGCTCTTCACACACCTCTAGATAACTCCAATACCATCGAACGCATCCGCCCCACACTTCCAGAGCTCAATGAGCAAAGCAACGTCATCTCTGTGTCCGCCAAACGCTCCCACCTCACAGCTACCGAGAAGTTGGCCGTGCTCAACTGGTACCACGCCAATGGACGCAACCAAAAAGCCACAGCAGCTCATTTCCGACTATTTCCACGATATAATAAACTAAACCAAGGAACAATCAGTCGGTGGCTTGCAGCAGAAGCGAAAGTTCGACAGGCGGCGACCAATGGATCGACCCGACCGAATTCCTTGACGAGTGACAGCTTCAGTCGCAACGCTGCGACTCGCGAGAAGAGTTTGAAGCACCCAGAGCTTGAGAAGTGCTTGACTCTGTGGCTCGACAATCTGGATGCAACGACACGCACCCGACTCTCAGGGCGGGAGATCAAAACGACAGCGAGACAGATCTACGACGAGCTGGAGGTGCCAGAATCGGAGAGACTGGAGCTGTCGAACGGATGGCTGGCCAGGTTCCAGACGCGACACGGATTGAAGTTGCATCGAAGACATAGTAAGATGTTGACGAGGTCTGATGAGGGAGATCTTGAAGGTGAACGGAAGAGGATTCAAGACGATATCAGGGCGTTTCTAGCTGGAAACGACAGTGACGATGTGCAATCGAGGCGCTCTCTCGATGATGTGTGGAGTATGGAGACGACGACAATTTCTCTCGAGTGTAGTCCGATGAAACTTGCGGACGGCGGCCACAAAGACAGAAAGCAAACGAGGATTACAGTTGGGTTGGCGATAAATGCGACGGGTATGGAACGTATGGAGCCACTCTTCGTTGGGCACGATGGTACACAACAGCAGGGCTACAGATACTATTTCAGCAATCGAATGGGGTGTATGACACGGAGTATTTACTGTGAGTGGCTGGGAGCCTGGAATCAGACGCTCGTGGAAGCGAATCGGCATGTGCTATTGCTTGTGAGTAAATCTTGTGGGAAAATGGCGGACCAAACGAAACTTTCCAACATCTTGCTGCGATTTGTTTCGCCTACACTTACGAGTCATCTTCAGCCGTGTAGTGTCGGCCTCTTTAAAGCTTTTCACACACAGTACCGGAAGCTGGTGGTGCATCGCGCATTGAACAAATTACGTAGCATGAAGGAGGAAGTTGCTGACGGCAGTACCCTCTTTGAGATGAGTGACATTTATATGATGGAGCTGGCGAAAGCCGCTTGGCAACTGGCTGGTCCGGATCCAAAAATGGCAGTTAGCTGCTGGCAAAAAGCTAAGATCCTCCCTGCTCCAGCAGATGCCCCAGAAGTATCGACCACACTAATCGAGGCCGAAGCTTATATCGCAATTGTTATCAACGAGGAGATTGTAAACCTGGAGCAAGCTCTGCAGGTGCTGGCTTTGGAAGCCCGGTCTCATCACGTATCGCTGAGTTGCATGGGTGCAAACGAGTTTGTGCTCCTTGGCCTCAACGAGGGTAAGTGCACCGATCTGTCGATCAAGGAGCTGGTCCAGCTCGTCGTCAGTCATGACAAAAGCCATGAGGATAGCCCCGCAAAGGAAACTCCACCTCCGGTCCTTGAACGTAGCCCAATGGAAGAAGATCACCACGCTATCCATGAAAATAGTCCCACGGAGAAAACCCCACCATCTAGCCCTCCATCCAATCAAACCAGCGTCACCCCCGAAGTTGTGCTGCACGCCCAATTGATACTGGAGCAATACTGGACGCAGAACAATGTCGATCTCCCGCCAGCAGTCTTTCAGGTCCTGCAGCAAACAAGGTCGCAACTTCTTCAACTGCAGCAAGCATCAATATCATCAGCAGTTTCAACACCACCTTGACGGGGTCGTATCACCCGTAGGAGGTTCGTTACCGAAGCGAGTTAGTTTAAAAAAACTCCAGTAACGAATGGAACGATGTGGGGCCACGTGGGCATGTCCAAAACAGCTCCTTTTTGGCCATGGACTGACTACATAAACCAACTGCGATTTTAATTACCGGTAATGACACTGGATATTAGAGAATTTTAGTTCGTGGGACATCTTATCTTTTGGAATTAAGAAAATCCGATAAAATCCACAAAACTGTAGGTATAAATTACGGATAGATTTCCGTTATCCAAAAATCATATTCTTATGAAATACTACGTAGTAGCAACGGAATCTGTTATTCCAGTGGGATATCGCATTTAGAAACTCGGCAATTTAAATGACATCTGGCCATCCAAAAGTCGTGTTATCACAAAAACTAAAGCTCTCTATTGTCATTCCACGTTAGTTTTATTAGTCATAATGCCCCATTAGTCCACAAAAAGCAACATTCATCGTTACTACAGTACTAAATCGGCTACACCTATGCTTTGAGAGGCGTGTACGGTTTGAAAAAGTCCCAGCCTAGCCAGTAACGAGTGGTTTTCGTGTAAAGCGCGTCGCCCTTTTCGAAGTTCGCCGCATCGTTCACATCTTCTGTGCCTTTGTACTTGGCCACTGCAGGATATGGATACACGGGGCGCGTCACAGTCGAAGCCGTAGATCCCGATCCCGATCCCGAAGACGACGTCCCCGTCTGTAAGTTGCGCGTCGGAGTTGAACCAGAAGAGGGAGTTCCGGCACCGGAACCAGACTTGGCCCACTGGCCGAACTTGCTCTCGCCCGTGCTTGCTGGTGTACTCGTTTCAATGGCGTCAGGGGCAACGCTCGATTCTACCCATTCCAGCATGGGGGTCACCAGATCGATCGCAGAGGGGCCTTCGCCACTTCCGCAGTGATACACTCCAGGAAGGAGGTACAGACGCTCGAATTCGTTCAGTACGTCTTCGCCCATGTGAGTCTGCAGAGCCTCGTGGTAGGCAATAGTCGTTCGGGGAGAGATGTGGGGGTCAGCCCAGCCGTGCCACAGAATGAGCTTGCCGCCAGTCGCGTGGAACTTCGAGAGGTCCGAGCTCACGGCGTCGAGAAGAGGGTGACGCGGTCGTAGCAGATCGATGGTGGAGCTCGCGAAATCAAAGTCGTTCAGAGTGTAGTTGTCGCCCGGGTACTCTTCAAAGATCAGGTACTTGATAGCAGCTAATGCTGTGTTGGTGCTCATGATCTCGCCGGTGTAGGAGTCTGAGACGAAGACGCCGGACCACGCCAGCTCCGAGCCGTACTGCTCCTCTCCAACCGTCAGATACTTACCACTGTCCGCGTCCACAGGTCCTTTGTAAAACTTGGTCACTGCCTCCACCTCCGCTGAGGTTAAACAAGTGGAGTTGTCGGTAGTGTTGGCAGCGCACTTAATCTTCGACGGGTTAAAGTTGCAGAGTCTGGGATCGGATAGCAAACCATCTTCGATACCGTCCAGAGAGTCGCAGGCTTTGACGACGGCATCGTGAAGAATTGAAGCGCGGTCGGCGATGACCACACGCTTTCCGTCGTCGTCTGTGTTGCTACGGGCTAGCCATCCGTGGTGGAAACTGTTCTGGAACGTGAACAACATAGCGGGCGCGCCGGCAATAATACCATCAAAGTCGTTCGGATAGCGGATTGCCTCCATGACAGCCTCGCGGCCACCGTCGGAGCAACCGTTGAAGTACGAGTACGCCGCCTCCTGACCGTAGTAAGCCTTGATTAGCTTCTTGGCAATCTGGGCCGTCTGGTGAACAGCGAGGTATGCGAAGGCCACTCGCCTGTCCTCGTCGAGACCGAACTCTCCATCAGAGCCGCCGGCCATATCCGTGGAGGCTAGCACAAACTCGCCATTGGCTACTTCAGCAGAGCCGTCAGCGGCACCAGGCTGGATGTTGATGTTGCCGCACAAGCCACCGCATCCGACTTGCATGTAACGCTGCGTCCAATTCGCCACTGGTAGCATGACCTGCCAGCCAGCAGTAGAGGCGAGCTCACCCGTAACCGAGCAGTAAGTGATACCATCGCTGTCAGTCTCCTCGGCCGCGGTGACGTTGCTGCCGCTGCCGCCGATAGTGGTGAGATCGACAGCCAACAGATCTGAGCAGGCTGCGACTGGTGGCGGAGTCCGAGGAGGTCTGCTCGGTGACTGCTGAACGGACGACGAAGACGTCTGCTCGGTGGACGAAGATGAGGCAGCAGCTGGCGTCGCGGTGGTCTTCAAGCCCGTCTTGAAGTCGATCGCAGACACAAGGGCCAACGTAGTGGCAGCAAGTACGAGAGCTGTAGCAGAGCCTCGGAAGAGCTTCATTGAGTGGAGTCGAGGTGGCAGATTCGGGAGTGCGTTCGAGCTTGGCGCGTGGTGCACTCTACGAACAGAATTCTACCGGCGTGTTGGTGCATCGGCTATCATTCGGCTAGCTGTTCCCATTCGACCAGCTTCTGTCGGATAATGCTCGATGCGGCAGGATAAGTTATTCTGGATAAACCGAGTCGCCACCGCTCCTGTCCATTTTTGCCTGTCTCGCGAGGCATAATCCAGGTTGATGCCCGAATTTCATGAAGAAGACGGAGCGAGAAAGAGGTTAGAGCTTTGAAGTTCCCCGCCAGCATCTGGTTTGGAAGCGGCAGTGCATGTTCATCACTCCGAGCGCCACGGATGAACGCATCCAGCCAGCGCTACCCCAAACGAATTAACACAGCCTACATGTATTAATACATGTACAGTGTTAAAATTGGGTGGATAGTGTTTACCAGCATGTGTCCTACGGACGCGGGTTTGCTTGAGCAGTGGGCACGTGAAGAAACTGATCGGTCGTGGCAATGATGCAGCACCGATGTAGAAATGCTCAGTCATGCAACAGACCGACCAAGCCAGTTTTTTTAGTGTTTTTACCACTTTGCGTCGAGTGCATTGCAGGTGACGTTTTCATCTCGGTTGTGCAATTGAGGAGAGAGTGCGTCGCGTTGGCTTGCCCACTCGCCATCGGTGATTTACCGACTACAGACGATCTTGAAGAAATCATTCGAAGCCTGGAGGAACTGAAGAAGACGATTGCTGCTGCCATTTTCTTCTATGGTGGTCGTAACCATGTCTGGAATTATGCGTTGGCATAAAAAAACTTTAGGAAAACTGTGTTGTGACAGAACGTGATCCTGGACAAGACGACCTACGTCGCGTTGTTCTGTGGAACCTGTTGATGCCGTCACGGTATTTGTCGTCACCACTGTCATTCCCTAAAAGAAATTCATGTTGTTTGCTGCCGGCGAAGACGCTCAGAACAACTTTTTTTACCTCCGACCTGCAGTCCACCAGGTCCTGCAGCAAAACGAGGACTCTACCGCATTACACCATTGTGGTATTAATATAGCCGACGGCTTTGTGATCGACCTAGTGAAATGAAGATGGAGCTATTCAACGTCAAGGGCAACGGATTCCCTTGACATTGGTCACTGAAGCTGAAGCTGAAGTTGACATTTCGGTGGTAGCAGTCACTATAATGTGGCGCTAGCAATTCAGTGACTGGGAGGTGTCAGTTTTGTGCCATTTGTACAAATCACCACCGACAGTCGGTGACGCCTTCGTGGGCATGACTCGCGAATCTGGTGCGTAATGTTGAGGTTGGCGTTCTTGGGCGCTGGGCTCCCCCTGCGCCAGGCGACAGCGCGTGGTTTCGCGAGTGCCAAGTTCGGCTCCAGACTCCCGAATGCGTTGCAGCCGGTGTCTCGCTCGCCGCTGTTGGTGCGCATGCACAGGGGCCCCACAGAGCAGCAAGTGTGTCAGCAGTACCACTACCGTTCCAGCAGTCGGCGCCCGAGCCGCGCCGTGTCGGGCGACGTGGTCATACTGGGGCTCATCTCCGCCAACGTCGCGGTCACGATGGGCTGGTTCCGTGCGCAGGTGCCGCCCCCGAAACACCCGGCGCAGCAGCTGCGCAGCTTCCAACCGTCCATGAGGACGATGCTGACGCACTTCACCACGTCCACTCAGCATCTGCGGGATGGTCGGTACTACACGCTCGTGACGGCCATGTTCAGCCAAGCTACACTGGGCCATCTGGGCGCCAATATGATTGGGCTCTACTTCTTCGGCAGACAGTTGTGCGAAGTGCTGGGCCCCAGGAGGTTCCTTGGACTGTATCTGGCGAGCGGCGTGCTCTCGTCCGCTGCGGCGGTGTACGAGCAGCACTTGTCGGGGAGGTTGACCTTCAACTTGGGTGCAAGTGGAGCGGTGAACGGCATCACGGCGATGAGCATTCTGCTGTTCCCGCACGGGACGCTGCTGATCTTCGGCATCGTGCCCATGCCGGCGTGGCTGGCTGGGTCGCTCTTCATCTTCAAAGACGCGTACTCGTTCGCGACAGGCCGACAGGACGGCATTGGCCATGTTGCACACCTCAGCGGCGCGTTCATTGGCGGCGTGTACTACTACTACCTCCGTCGCAGAGGCTTCCGAAGCTTCCGACACTTCTGATGTGGAGGTGGGCAGCCTGGCGGCAAGGATGAGAAGGACTGCGTTAGTGAGGGTTCATGCAGACCGAGGACAAGGCCGAAAAACCGAGAAATAAAATACTACAGCTGCGTCAACGCGTAGTAAGCAGCTGTAGCCATTTGGTGTCCGACCCACCGGTGGAATTCTGTGCCCCGATTGTGCGAGACGTCGCTAGCCCGTTGCTCGTTACAGATCAAGAGTAAAGTCTTGTGCTTACTTGTACGTCATGGCGCTGTGCTATGTGTCATTTTCTTGCATATCGTCTCGTTCGGCTTGGAATCAAAGGAAGGAGAGGAGTGCGTCACGGTACATTATAGCTAGTGATAAGCCAAGCTTTTACGCTTACAAGAGCATAGCAATGGTTGCAATACCATCCCAAGACGTCAAAGTTCAACTCGAACACCCAGTGCCAAGTTGGTACCAATGTATCCATGTTGAAGTGGTCCTTCCCAATATTATGTATACCACACCCTATTTACCCACGTCCATTTTGTATCGACTGACATTCATAGATCGACTAAGCAAAAGGATGCAGAAGACGCGGAGCAAGTACGTGCGTGTGCTCCTCTGCCTCCCCCTGACGCCCACACTGCACCAACAACGGGGGAAGCCCCACCATCGTATTCCTTATCATATCACCTCCGTGCTCATGTGCTTCTTGTGCTTTGAACCAGCTCCAATCCGTCGGGATTCCACAGTCTGCACGGGGTCACCGTGCTCTGGCACGGCTGGCTCAAGAAGCTCGGGCGCTTCAGCAAACGCTGGCGCAAACGCTACTTCGTGTTCCTGTCCATGCCCAACGGGATGAAGGAGATGCGCCACTACGACACTTTCAAGGACGTCAACACGCTGCTCATGTCCACGCCCAAAGGCGTCATCTCCCTCACAGACGCCTCGGGCATCTGCTGCTTCACTCCCGTGCCCACAGCGGGCAGAAAACCCTTGAAATTCGTATGGCAAACGAACTGCAGTTATTTCTCCTTTCTCTATAGGTTGGGTGGGGCTAAAATACTGCTTGTTGGTTGGGCAGAATCGCTCCGATACCAACGACTCGAGACCTGGCGCGTACGACCAGAAGTTCGCAGTGTTGACGCCTCTTGTAAGGTGGTTTTTTGTGTTGTTTTGATGAGGCGAGATTGAACTGATTGGTGGCTGGATGTTGCACTATTAGCACGTGAATTTGTTGGCTTTCCACAATGGCAGAGAGTGGAGCGGGTATGTTACGTTGCGGTCTCGTATTAATAGTTTAATAGTGTAAAGAGTATTCAAGCGACACTAACGTTTGATTGACTGTGTGTTTTTTAGTGCCAGTGAATCGCAGCAGGGGTTGTCGTTGCTGGCTTCACTGTCGGCGTTTTATCCGACTGTAGATGTTCTTCATTCAGGGTGGATGACGAAGCGAAGAGAGCGCAATGTGCACAGTCCGAAGAGTATTATGACGTACTGGAAGCGGCATTTCTTCGTGTTCCTGACGTCGGGCGACTTGCTATACTTCCGAGATGATACGTTAGGCGAACTACAGGGCCGTGTGGACGTTCGACACGCCCCTACTGTTCGAGTTACAGGGGAGCAGCTTATAGAAGGGAGGAAAAAGGATGGAGGCATGTTCAAGTTTGGGAAGATGCCAGCGTTCGAACGGGAGACATGCTTGATTTGGATTGCTACACCTCCATCGAAGATGTTCGTCTTGAAGCTCGAGGATGATCATGATGAATCAGGCAGTGGTGTTGGCGGCGGAAGTAAAGCTGGCCTAGGGTCTTCGGGTGTGGGGGTTACGACCAGGAAAGCTGAGCTTACTCCGAGCTCGAAGAAGTGGTTGCAGCTGCTATTACAGGGACATGCTGAAACAAAGTATACGCAGCTGGAGAAATGCATTGCAACGGGCAAATATGGGCTGACCACAGAGGTAAGTGCATGGTCTTGAGATAAAACCTGCATCACTTTTCTTCTTAACTCTCTACTTCTTTATCTTACAATTTATCTGTTGATTTATGTTTCATCTGATCAGATTATCTCGGCAGTTCGTGCTGGAATCCCGGATGAGTTGCGTGGGCAACTTTGGACAGGGTTCTCTAGTGCCACAGACCTCCAACGACGCGTAGAACTCAAGCACGCCATCCGCAGTGCGTCTAAGTCATCCAACGTCTTCCGTATGCCCTCCCGGGAATCTTCTGGCAGGACTGGCCTCAAATCTCCGACAGCGAAGAAGCACGCAATTTATGAAATGTGCTCTGCGGCTATTGACGCAACGAAAATGGATACGCCGGAGAACCAAATGCTTTTCTCCCGTTTGTGTGCGTTGGCACTCCAGGAAAGCGGGCACGTAGCTGTCAGCGTGCGGCCAAGTGAGCTTCATAGTCTAACAGGCCGGTTTGGTCGCGCTGTTTCGGATGCGTCGAACCCGTCAGATCAATTCAGCGAAGACCGCGGGTCTTTTTTTGACGATGAGCAAGACTCAATGGACGATGACGATGGCGAACAGATCGAGATGGAGGAAGTTAAAACCGGCAACGACCCATTCGGTAAGCGTGCCTCAGCACGAAATACGCTCAAGCAGCTTGAAAAGGGCAAAATGGGCAATTACGTGTACCCCAGCGACTATCCGGCAGCCGAGTGGGAATTGGCATCACGGCGCCGGCTACTTATCGCAAGCTCGCGTTACAAGTTAGTTGACTTGTCTATATCTTCGCTCTTTGGGATACGATGATTGTCTAAGTGTTGCTGTTATTTTGCGTTGTGCTTGTGTTCAGTCCGTACTCCCATCCATTCTCCTGGCGAGTATCTTGCCTTTTGCTGGCGTACGTCGAAGAAGAGAGCGCATTTTGGATCATTAACAGGTACTGCTGATGCGATTCTGTACATCCCTCCACTTGCGAGAGCCTAACCGATGTTGATATATTCACACCCTACGTTTCTCGTCTTAAATGGGTAACAGCATTATCGACTCGCTTCTCCCGGGTTACTTCCACGGCTACCGACCAGCTTTGCAGATTGATGTGGCAGCTTTCACCGCACTCTTACAGGACCGCTTGCCAGCCCTCGCTTCTCACTTGGCAACACTGGAGTTTCCTCTTGGACGGCTAGTCGAACGTTGGTTTTTGAGTCTGTTTACTGCATCGCTCATTCCCCTTCCCACGGTACGAGTTCTGCTTGAAGAAAATCGCACGGATCCATACCGGTCCTAGCCACAACTAAACTACTATCTCTCATGCAGGTGCTACGAATATGGGACGCATTCTTCATTCGTGGCGTGCTAGTGTTCTATGGAGTTGGTCTCGCGTTGTTATTTCGCGCGGAAGAAACACTCTTTCATGCCAAAACTGCAACTGAAGCTGAGGAGTATTTGCGAGCTAGTGAGCGCAGCTGTATCGATGCAGATGCAGTGTTTTCGCTTGTCTTTAAGGACGATCTTACCATCCCATGTACGGTTCTTTCTTGCCAACCTCTTCATGTGTACAACTGGAAACTAACTTGCGTTGCGCATTTTTGATCAGGGCTTACGGATGAACAGCTCGAAAAGCTGAGGTCAACACATCGCCATCGAGTTATGGAGCGGGTCTCGCAGAAAGTGGGGTGCTTTAAAGACAAACTGAGCATTCTCAAGCTTACACAAGAACTCGGGTCGCGCTGTCAGGCTGTTGCCAAGCAGTTCCTGAGTGACCGAAAAGGTGTCAAGGCTGCTTTGCGGCTAAGTGAGGCAACCCACGTCAATGACGAGAAAGACCCGTACGACATATACGGGCTTGACGATGAAATTAACGATCTGGACCTTGACTCCGAGGGTGACAGGCTTGAAGATTCATTCCAGATGTCTCTGCACCTGCTGCTGGAGCAAGTAAGGGAGTCTTCTGCGGCGGCGGAATTGCTTGCTGCGGAGCTAGGCCAGCGGCAAGCGAAGTGGTTGGCTGCGTCAAGCCAGCTTGCAGCATGTCCACTTGCTCGACCACCCACGCCGGACTCGCACAGCTGGCTCTCGCAAGTTAAGGAAGGCAAAATCTCGGGTGCAGGTCACGATGCATCTTCGCTCTTTACGTCCGGTAGTGGTGGTTTCCCTTCTGCTTCTCATGTCATCGAAGCTTCTGGTATGGTGTTTGACACCGGTGAGACTCGACTTCCAAGCAATGATGCTTCAGGAAACGGAAGTGGCAGCTCAATCACTGCCCAGCGAAGCTGCCTGTTAATGGAGAGGAAGGATCTGGGACTATCAGACCGCCACCTCGCTGAGATGTTTCTGTACGCCCTGGTGTCCTCGCTGAAGTCGCTGTGTGCTGTTCGTCTAGAATGCCTGGGTGTGACGTATCGATTCATGTGGCATGGTGGGTCCTGGCTGGATTCTGCTGTGGAGTACCCTTCGTTCTCGACGATTACGGGGGTTGCAACGACGCCACCAAGTACACCGAACTCACGGCAATCTGTTCGAATTAAAACTTCAACGGTATTCCAGTCATCGATTTCGTCTGGCTCGTCAAAACGTCGTTCGCGCGCGATGGACGACTCGGCACTGTCTGGCCATAAACGCGGAGACTCGAGTGCAACTACACCGAGACGAGGGGGGCGCCCAACCACGCGTAGTTTTTACAATCCGGGCAAGTCGCCAACGCGACTACGCACCAGCTTGTCGTCTGGTGACTTCTCCATGTTGGAGTTCGCGGCTGGTGGTGTAGGTACAAACTTGTACGATGACCCGATTATCGAAGGCCGGCCCGCCCCATCATCGCCCACGTACGCTGAGCAGCTTGTAGATGCGAGCGACTCTTATCCAGTCACGCCAACATCGCCACTTCCGCAAGACAGGACCGCTGTTGGTGTGTACTTTTCCGTTAGTCGTGGGCTCGATTGCTGTGCCGCCTCGACGCTTGATACATCGAACAAACCGTTGCTGGCAGCACTCACAGAACAACACCAGGAGGGAGAACGCGTTTTTCGGGAGTCACACAAGCGGCTGCTCAGTGGCCTTGGAAAGTTTTTGCGCCTCGAGTATCGCGATAAGGACTGGGCTTTGCGCGAGCGCGCTCTGACCATCGAACGCGAACTGCAGCAGGAACTCCAAGAGATTGAAGCCGAGGTTCATGGCGCCCAATGGTTACAGCACTAGACAAAAGGGAAGGCATACAGTAACAACAGAAAACATGATAGGGATAACTTACGATTTCTTCGGGTCACATAGTGTACCCACCCAACGCTTACCATCAGAGCTGTGTGCGCGGTCCCTTGATCCCATTACTGTTTGGCTGTGCCCCCACCACAGCACCAATCTCGCTGGTGAACGGATCCCTGACACTACTATCGTCAGCTTGGCTATCATCAGCTTGACTATTGGTATTGCTACTCGAGCGCTTGGAGAAATGCGGCGACTCGGCAAACGGGTTGTCGGGATCGTCGTTGCTGAGCACACGGATGCCCAACTCCTCCATGATTTCTGTCACAGCGAGCCAGACTTCAGACTTCAGCATGGCGTACTTTCGCGCATCCAGCTCTTCAGTGTATGAGTAAACACGAATAGTGTAGAGTTCCTCCATCGCCACGAAGTAAAAACGTTCCCACTTTTCTCCATGCCGCAAGTCCGATTGGTTCTCTTCGTGGGACGTAAGCCCGACATGCAAAGATTGCAGCATACTCTCAAGACGGCGATGAGCCTGTCGCAACGTCTCCACTGCTGTGCCGCGCGAAACACGGACGTGCAAGTCCACGTCTCGTTTAGGGCGTTGCGAGAAGTTGATCATGGGTTTGTAGAGAAAGAAGCTGTTCGGCACATAAAGAGTTGTTCCCTCGAGGCTCACCACTGTCGTGTAGCGCAGCGACACGCGATGCACGAATCCTTCTGCGTCTCCAACGCGAATAAAATCGTCGATTTTGAACTGCGAATTAAACGCGAGGAAGAGACCACCCACGACGTTGTGGAAGGACGGCACAAAGCCCAGCGCGATGGCCAGCCCAATCACGCCCAACACCGAGTACTTGAGGGTAGCACTGTTGCCCAACGCAGACGAGTAGATGATCAGTGCAATGATCAGCAGCGTCGTCAGCCGAAGAATCTGTCCGCAATTTAGAGTGTTAGACCTATCCCGGATGTCCCCAATTGACAGCATCTATTGCAGTCTCCTTCCTACCTTGACAGACTCGGTGATGACCATCTTCTTGGAAAAGTCCCCATTCGTACCAACAAACCGACGCACAGCCACCTGCACGAGCCAAAACAATAAGTGACATTAGCAGAAACGTTGGTTACACATCGCAAGCAGGAAGACGAGAAAAGCGTCGCAGGAAGTGCTTTAAAACTCACACTTTGAACGACGTTAAACAGCGAGTAGAGCCAGTAGAGGAAGAATACTCCCCAGATGTAAGTGGGCAAGTGACAGAAGAACTTGCTCAGCTCCGACACGGTGAGCGCCAGCAGCACCAGCGACATGGAGATGAGGTACGACGTGGAGCCCACACATGACTCCCGGAAGTCCTCGGCCACTCTACACAGACAGCAACAAAATAGCAGTTGATAAGTATTATCTCACCCACCCACTGCCCATTACTATAAAAATATAATAATAATTAGTATTATATAGCAGCAGTCCGTACTGGTGCATGAACGGCAGCTTCGTGAGCACGAAGATGAGCAGACGGACGAGCACGCGCGGCAAGAACGTGGCGAAGAATACCAGCACGGCGGCCACGACCAGCTGCGGCGCCTTCACGCTGCGCCACCAGTCGGGCAGGCAGGATACGGACGCGCAATCGTCATCGCAGTTGTCGGCGCGCACTACGTCCACGCGGAGCAGCACCACGAGCAGCAGCAGCAATAGTTTGTTCATTGTTGGTAGAGTAGTGAATTAGTCAAGCTGAAGGATTGTTTTGACGAATCACAGATATCTATTTTTCTGTTTTCATCCAATCACAATGATGTCTCTCACACCCCGATTAAGAACTCCGATTAACCACTTCAAGGCAGACGGTCCAGGTGGATGTGAAGCGGACCGCTGTCCATTTCCGCCACACCGCCACACATGACATTGTTAGTCGGAGCGACTAAATCTACGTGTAGTATAACCAGATTTTTAGCCGGAATCGAGAGCTAGGTCTCCTGGACAGCGTGTCACCACCAACCCCGGCGTGCTCTCGACGAGAAATGTGTCTTCAGCCAGTGCTAAATCACTGCTGACACGTCCACTAACAAGACGATGGTCCGAGAGTCATGCGATGGCTAAACATGTACTCACTTCCATTTTAACCTGTAGCAGTTGCTAACAGCATGGACATGACTGCGACTGTATTGCAAACTGGAAGTGAAGGTAACGTTTTCGCGCATGCATCCCCCCCCCCCCGACGGCCAGCATTCTTGCAGTGAATCAAACAGAAAGACATTAGGCGACGTACCCACTATTGATAGCAGCATTCATTCTGCTAAGCTCGAGAGCAGCTTGTATCTCAGTGCAAGTGGACTTCACAAGGACAAGAAACACCAATACTTCAATGGCATGGTCCCAAAGACGAGCAGTGTCTCCTCACTTTCCTTCAATGTAGCTAAACCGAAATCGACTTCAACTTGGTAATATGTGGACCACACCCCAAATTTGTCTTTTGCATCGTCGAAATTAATTTAGAATCCAATTTGCCGCACACTGCATCAAGTCGACAAGCCCCAAGTCAAATGCGATCGTGGTTCTACACCAAGTGAGTCCGCCATCGCCTGTCGCGTTCCACACACCACCAAGTACAGTCTAAACCTATGCAACCTGCAGATACGGAGGCCCCGCGGTCATGCAAACAGGCGACCAGCCCGACGCCGAGCTGCGCGGGCCAAAGGACGTCGTGGTCAAAGTGCACGCAGCTGCTCTCAACCCCGTACGCTGGTCAATAGGCTACTGCTGCTGCGTGGACTGCGTTGCTTCTGACTGGGGGTGCAATGCTGTTGTTGACTGCAGATCGACTACAAACGACGCCAAGGCGTGTTGAAGATGCTGCTGCAGGAGACTTGGTGAGGAGACGTACTATTTGCTGAATTTGGTATTTATTCTGATAATATGTGCGATATTTGGCAGGCCTCATATTGCCGGGTATGACTTCTCGGGTGTGGTGACCAATTGCGGAGACGAGGTGAACGCGTTTGCATTGGGCGACGAGGTGTTCGGCATGCTGCCGCATGATGGCAATGGAGCCCTAGCGGAGTATGTAGTATGCACAGAGCATCGGTTTGCTGCGGTTGATTGGATGCAAGGAGCTGACGTGGGCTGCTGGGCTATTGCTGCGTCTCTGATGTTGCAGCTTCGTTGTCGTGCGAGCGGACTACATCAGCAAGAAGCCGGCGAATCTGACGTAAGGAAGGAGGGGAACGAGGCTCTTACTGGTTGCAATTACTGTGTACTGACTGACTGGTTACAGTCATGTGGAAGCTGCAGCGTTGCCGCTGGTGGCACTGATAGCCCTGCAGAGCTTCCGACTGGGACAGCTAGCGGAGAACAAGAAGGTGCTGATCACTGGCGGAGCTGGCGGCGTTGGATCCATCGCTATTCAAATCGCCAAGGCTGTCTTCAAGGTGAGCCGTCGACCGATTTCAGTGGTCGCTCGCTACCGGTACTTCGTTGTTGAGCTGAACGAAATTGTTTGCAGGCACAAACTGTTGCGACAACCGCGAGCACCAGAAAGCTGGAGAGGATGCGACTGCTTGGCGCAGATGAGGTGGTGGACTACGGACACGAGCGTTTTGAGCGCGAACTGGCAGAGTACGACTTTGCTCTGGACTGCACAGGAGAGGTACGCCATTTGTATACACAGCATCGATTCGTGTGGATAAGTAACCCAATAATGTATGCAGGCCAAGCAGTGCTTCGAGTGCATCACGCGCGGTGGCGCTGTGGTGTCAATCGGGGAGACGCCGACTTGGAAATCGCTTTCAACTAGCGGTGACCACCAAGGTGTGAGCGTCTCTTACTTCTTGGGCGCTATCCTGGACTGCCTGAGCAGCTCCGTGACGCGTCGTGCGCGCCAAGCTCAGATCACGTACGAATACTTGTTCGTGGTAGCCGACGGCGCCATTATGGACGAGATCCGCCAGCTCGCCGAGCAGCGCGTGATCACACCTGTTATCGACAAAGTGTTTCCGTTCGAAAAGGCCAACACGGCAATGGAATACTTGGAAGCGGGCCACGCCATGGGGAAAGTGGTCGTGCAGCTCGTTGATAACACCAAGGCGAGCTAAAGCGGTCAGAATTGGTTCATGCGGCGCCCAGCAAAACGCAGTCGCGAGCAAACTCTTCGATCTGCTTGAATTGAAACACACATTTTCTATTATTCAACGCCACCAGACTTCCTCCAGTAGGTCATTTAGTGGAGTGTGCTGCCGTATCGCGGCGTCCTCTTACGCGAGCGCGTACTATACACTGCACGTGGAGTGGCGTTTGGCGCCAGGACGGCTTCTGTGGCGTCGACCTTCTCCGTCTTGCGGCTTTGCGAGTAAAGCACGAGGAACGTGCCACCTATAACGAGGGTAGCTCCCACAAAAGTAAGTGGCCCAGGCATGGCATCAACACCCATGATGATGCCCTGTGCCGTGGCCACGATGGGCTCCATCAGGCAAACCACAGACACGACAATTGGGTCGAAGTATTTCATCACACCAATGTAGCCCATTGTGCCGATGCCATCGCAGATGAAGACGAGGTAGAGAACCACCAGCAGGCGGTTAACGGACGGAGTCAACCACCCAAACACGCCATTATACGGATCGGTAGACAGACTCAGCTCTTGACCCGAAGCCAGCATGTACACAAACAGCGTCGTGGCCGATGTAGCTGTAAGGCCACACAGGAAAACAAGCAGATGCATATGCGGGCGCACCTTTTTGGCCAACGTGAAGTAAAGTGCTCCTCCAGCGGCGCCAGTGAGTGCTACGAGATCTCCTGCCGCGGTAGGTGACACAATGTCCGGGCCTCCCGTGGTTGTGTCCATAGTGGTGATACCGCCGCCAACAACACCTATAGCAGCACCCAAAGCCTCAAACGGAGCTACGGGCTTCCGCTGCGCAAGCTTCCAGAACACAAGCAACGTCGAGTGTGCGTTGTTGAACAGCGTCGCATGGCCAACCGACGTTATTGACAGCGCCGCGACAAACGATCCGAGAAAGAACGCGTACGCCACACCAGCTACAACAATGGGAGGAATCAGCTCCTTCCAGTGAGGGCCATTAGACTCATCACGGCCTCGGAAAAGAATCATCATCGCGAAGGGAAACGTGACCATCGACGTGGCCATATTTCGCCAGAAGATACGAATCACGGGCGTTACGACATCGTCAACCTCATCCAGAGCAACACCCACGGACGAGATTGTAAACAGAGACGATAGCAGCAGCATGTAGCCGATAATTGGTGCCTTCCGCTTTACCACGACGGTCACCTCGAGATTTTCCTCGTATCCCCGCGTGTTAAGCGAGATTTGTGTGATATCCGACGGCAGAATCGTCGCCTTGTGCAAGGGTGTCAGTGTTGCCCGTGGGGTCACTAAACTCGCTGCAATGGATGCTTCATCATCTTCATAATCCTGCTCATGCTTGCCTGGCACAGCTAGCAAATATTCGGACATACCCGATCCAGGAGGCAAAACTCCAGACGGATCGCCTGGGGTCATTTCAATCAGGTACGCGTGATGCTTTGAGTTCCCCTCCTCCACTGTCTTCGAAGTTTCGTCATCCATGGGGAACGACAACACAAACGGAGACAACTCGTCATTTTCAAACGCGGAGCCCTGGCTATCCATAAACGATCGCGCGGAGAATGGAGATCTCGCGGAGCGGTTTGACCACAGTCCTTTGGACCGCGCACTGAAAGACAAAAGCGGTCGAGACTCCAAATCATAGGCATCGCTGGGGGTGAGGCCCTCCACGTTCACACCATTCCCCTCATCCTCATCCTCATCCTCCGGGTAATCCGCATTGCCTACGCCCACGACGAACCCCTTAAAGAGTTTGGAGCCGTCCGTGTTGCCAGCAACGCGAAGGGACAAGTCCGGGTCTGGCGCCGACACTCCGATAACCACATTCTTTGTAAGCGACGGGTCTCCGACAGGCGTCGAGGCCAAGAAGACCGTCCAAGGAGACAAGACAGCCGTACCATCGGTGTCTTGCGTGTAGGCTAACTGTTCCTCCGTTTCAATACTAAACCATGTTTCTCCAGCAGTCGGGAGGTAGACTAACCGGCTCGAGTTCAATGCTGTCGAGCTCTTTTCCGCTGTAAATTTGGAGGTAAAGCTGTCGAGCGCTTCAGCAAGGGAGAAATAGCTCTTCTGTCCAGCAAGTGCATCCAACGCATCGAAGATGTCCGGCGAGCTCAAGAACAAACCGGCGTCGATGCCGTCGTAGATGTCCAGGTCACGGCCAATGTGTATCACATGCTGGTGATCCTCATTGATCTTCACCTTGACGGTGGTCCGTGGCAGACCCGTCAACTCGGCAATATCCGTTTCTACCAGCACACACGCGACCGCGTTTCCAAGTTGGTACGCAGACAACTTGGACACCACCGACTTGTCGAAGATATGGTCAGCCGTATGGATAAGGAACGGCTCGGGGCCCGGGAACATGCTCCTCGCTGCCAGAATGGAGCGAGCGTGTCCGTCGTCGTTATCCCTTCCCAAGTTCAAGAACTCAATCTTCATCTTGGTGTAGAACGGCGTCTGCTTGACTGCAGCCATGATCTGTCCCCCCGCTGCAGCCACCGACACCACGACTCGCTCCACACCGGCAGCATACAGCTGCGTGAGGATGTGACTGATGATGGTCTGCTGCCCCAACTGAATTAGACACTTGGGTCTCTGATTCTCGTCCAGACTGCTGGGTCGCACGGCTGCGGTGAGTAGAACTTGACGCACTACAGGGCGTCGTGACGTGGGGGTCACTGCCAATGGGGCGGGCGAGCGCACAGCTGAGGGACGTCCAGGAGGCAGAGGAGGCAGCAGAGTGGAGCGAGGAGCCGCCGGGCGAGAGCTCGGGGCCTCGTCGACATCCACCGACACTTGCGCAGGCGACGGAGCGCTCACGGCGTCATGTCCCACCGTCTCGAACGGGACGTTCTCGCCTGCATCGACGATGACGCCCTGGATCTCGGAGCGCGTGGGGTCCGCCTCGAAGCCGGAGAGCAGCTCCGTCTCGGGGATGCCCAGCAACTGGCTCACGCGCTGCAGGTCCAGCGCGTAAACGGCAGTGGGCACCTCGGCCTCCACGTCCATAGGTCGACGCTGCACCACCATGATGAACCACGGAGTTCTTGGTGACAGTGACGACTTGGTGGGTGTCGAATGCGGAAGTGAGGAGGGCAAGCAATCTGATAGGGGGTGGGTTGACTTGTTTTTGTATGGTTCAATAAAACAAGAGGTTGCTGCAAAGCACCGGACCGACGCGTTAAATGGTTGATATGTGCTGTCCTGTATACTGTACATATACCTACAGACAGCAGCTTCAGTATGGTCGGCCAGATGGAGCTCACCTCATGTTCAACATTCGATGCCTGCGGAACGAGATTCGTTGCCAGTGATTGATCGCACTTCGTAATTACCTGCTGCCAGCTCGCAATACCCACGAGCGAGCGACTCCTGCACCAAGTTGCCATTAACAGGAGCAAAGGATGCCTCAGTTCCTTCCATTCGTTTTAACTCCAACAGCGCCAGGTTCGTTTTAAACTTGAACAGCTCCAGGTGGCTGCTTGGGTAGGCGAGAACAAAGGTTTCATCGACAATGAAGCAACAGCAAAAAAGCTCTTCGACCAAAGCATCATCATACTAACTCAATACAGCTCTGTACAAGTAAGGTATATCATCTTCGACAAAGCCACCATCGACTCCAGTTTATCAGTCTTTAAATGGCCGCACAAGTATTTTATAGTATTTTATACATGTTCAACAAAGTCCAACGAAGCTTGCATTCCAACCCTGAAGCCGTCAGCTAGTGTAAGACTGGCGACCCTGATGTGCGTCGATAAATGCATGTATCTATACGGTAGTTGCCTTGTCAATGCTGCATTGACGCCATACAAACGCATGGCGTCCTTCAGCTTCGTGGCGCTGGCAGACAGATATTGATTGCCCTGTGCATGTTGAAGTCATCTCACCCGATGTGGATTGGATGAAAGGGGATCCTCTAGCAGATCCAGTTTCAGCCAATCCGCTTCGTGATTTTCCTCTTCACTTGAGCTTTGTATGCCATCGTAGCTCCTCAGCCAAAACGACTCTCGCCACAAAGCCGACAGCTCGCCACGCAGACCCCTCACGGGCTCCCCGTCGCCCCTCGCACCTGTCCCAATCCCCCTCCGCTTCCCCCGACAAACTACGCGAGTAGACTGCTGTCAGATCCCCCCGTTCGCGCTCTCCTGGTGCTCGTAGACTCGTTCTAGCCTGAGATCCGTGGCTGGGAACCTGGTCATACCGTCCTGTCGAGCGTTGGAATGCCCCCGGGGCACTACGTGCTGCTTAACGGTGCGTCTCGAGGTCCACCATGCGCGTCTGTATGTAATGTGCGTCTTCCAAGCAGTGGGGGCAGCCAACGTGGCTGTGCGACTTCTCTATAGGAAAGGACAAGCCCGTAGTTGATAGATTTTGTTCCTTTGTCTCAACGCACTCTACCTTTTGCGTCTGCGATGTAGAACCGCTCTCTCCCCATTAGTTTATGAAGAAGAGCTACCCCCTGTCGCCGTCGCCCACATCGACGCGAGGGCCGCGCTCGCTGTCGCCGCCGAAAGGATCTCCAGTGCATGGAGAGGGCAAGATCTCGCTGCGCGTGGACCAGCCGGTGGAGGGCTGCAAGATGATGACGCACGCCTTCTTCCGCTCCGGAGACGGCGACATCGACGACAAGGACGTGGACATGCAGTTCCACTGGTACAGGTCCTCCATGCGTCGCGCATGTGCCAACAGCGAGTGCACGCGGCACACGAGTGATGGCGCTGGCAACGTGCTGCTGCTCGTGGCCAAGATCGAGTGTGTGCAGTGCTGCAGACTGGGCATCACGCGGGAACACTCGTGTTTCTGCAGTCCGGACTGCTTCCGCTTGGCGTGGCACAAGCACAAGCAGCTGCATGACACGCAGGCGCTCGTGGAGGCTCAGCTAAGGGACGGAGACGACTTCCCATGGAAATCGCAGCTGCATAACATGGAGACGTTTTGCCCGCTGCCGAAGGAATCGTGGCTCAAGGTGCAGGAAGAAAAGTAGGCCCCTAGCTAGATGGAACCATGTCGTTGACCCATTTGGTCGAGACGGAGTTTCTCACGCGCATGCCGCTCTTGTCTTACAGTCGGTCGTACACGCCTACCGCTGGGGACGTGGGTCACGTGATTCGAGTAGAGTGCAAGGCCACCAAGCGTGTCGGCGGCGGCGTGCTGACCAAGACAGTCGACACTGGGATCGTGCTGCCGTGTAAGTGTGTATTGTGTTGCTCTGCTAGGCTAGTTCACTCCCTTCTTGTGCTGAAACTGATGCATGTGGTTCGACCAAAGTTCCGCCCATGCCACCGAGGCGGCAGATGCTGGCGAACGTGAATGAAGAGCGGTTAACGCCGCGGCTGCGGCAGATTGGCGTCTTCCGTGTACTCACGTACAATGTCCTGGCCGAGATCTACGCAACGCGACAGATGTATCCGTACTGCCCGATCTGGGCTCTTAGCTGGTCGTTCCGGAGGGAACTGCTGAGGCGGGAGCTGCAGTCATACAACGCCGACATCATTTGCCTTCAGGAAGTACAGGGTGACCACTACAAGAGCTTTTTTGCTCCGATGATGGACGAGTGGGGGTATGAAGGCTGGTACCTGAAGAAATCACGCGAATCGATGGGACTTGAGGGCAAGGTGGATGGCTGCGCATTTTTCTACAAGCGCAACCGATTCATTCTCAAAGAACGGTACCCGGTCGACTTCAACGAGCTGGCCAATGACTTCCTCACCCAAGTGCAGACCGAGTACGACCTAGACTACCAGGGCCCTTCGATGGCCGCGCGTGAAATGTTCCTGTCTTCACTCAACAAGATGCGGCAGCGACTTCAGCGCGACAACGTGGCGCAGATTGCAGTGCTAGAGGTGGTTCCCGCAAACAACGAAGTAGTTGCACGGAAGTCGCAGTCTGGACCGTTGCTCTGTATCGCGAACGTGCATATTTTCTCCAATCCCAAGTTTCCGGACGTCAAGATGTGGCAGACGAATATGCTCGCGAAGCAGGTAGGCTCGTGTAAGGTCTTGAGGCGAAACCTGGCGATGCACTGACTCATCTTTTCGTTGTTTGGTCTTGTGGCAGCTTGAGCGGGTGACACTAAGTCGTAACTTGCCCACGATACTTTGTGGAGATTTCAATAGCGAACCTACCAGCGCTGTGTACGATTTTATGACATGCAACCATGTTCCGCTCGATCACCCGGACATCCAGTATCCACCGCCTCAACTGGCGAACATCTACGCGTCGCTAGACCTCGAGCACAACATCGGCTTTGCCAGTGCCTACGCTTCAGTGTTTGGTGCGGAACCAGAGTACACCAATTACACAGGTACGACCAGTGGTCAATATTGCGGCTAGAAGTGGTGGCGGTGAATCTAACGGGTGGGTTGTGTGTCTCGTTGCCAGGTCACTGGACGGGTGTGGTGGACTACGTATGGTATACACCGGAGACGCTAACGCCGTTCGCCGGGCTAAAGGTGCACCCGCCTGAAGTGCTCGAGGCGTATTCGAAGACTGCGCTGCCCAACTGTCAGTTCCTGTCGGACCACATTCCTCTGTGTCTAGACTTCAGCATTAAGGCGGGCGCCATCAACAATGGGAGATACTGATAGAGGAACTCGTTGCAGACAGTTTAGTCTGCATGTGCAACCGTGTACAATGCTCACACTACAACTGCCATTCCACCCTAAAGACCATAATCAGCTTCAAGTCGGACCACAACATGCTCCCTTACAAATATCAAGTCAAACATGTCTCACTGGTGTCACCGATTGTCTACTGCCACACGATATGTCTCCAACCCTGACTATCTATCCCCATACTTCACTCCCGAAGAGCAACAATATGCAGACGTCGCAGGTGTACGCGGTGGACCGCGTGTACGGCGATCTGCAGCCGCAGTTCGTGGCCAAGGATGTGCTCAAGGCGCTATCCCAGCTGGACGCCGTCGTGGGGGACGTGTTTAACCGCCTCGTGCACAAAGTTTTGCAGGAGAAGGAACGCGTCGCCGCCGTGGACGCGAGGATCCAAGTCTGCCAAGCCAAAGTGAACGCGCTGACGGCGCGGCGCACCAGCAACAAGCCCACGACTGTGTTCTCCACCTCCAAGTACCCGGCGCCCCAGCAGCTGCCGCTGTCCAAGACGCTGTTCCACGACAAGCCGTACGCCGACGCGCCGCCGCTGGTGCCCGATGCGGACGACGACACGCACTTCTTGCCGGCGGAGCCGCTGCCCCCGGCACAGCGAGGCCAGCACATGGCCGAAGTGGTGGAGCTGTTCGAGAAGGTGAACGAGTTCCAGAAGACGCAGCAGCCAGAGGCGGACATGGAGAAGGAGGGACTGGGCAGACTGCCAGAGTACATCCCTTCGGTGGGCAGTGTGTTGCTCTTTAACTCTGGGGAAAACCCGTACCAGAAGTACACGTCGTGGGACAACTTGCTGGGCACGGACTATGAAGAGGAAGAGGAGAAACGGAAGGAGCTGGCCAAGGCGCCACGTACCATCGAGTACGGAGACGAACTGGTACGTGGTTTATTATTATTATTATTTGTTGCGTTTGTAGCTGCCACCGTTTACTGATGAGAGGTATTGTAATTTGTTGTAGCCGGCGGTGCACGGGCTCAACTACGAATTCCACCCATCGATGGGCATCATGCCAGATATGTCGGCGAAGCTGCCGACGAACTTGCCGCTCGAGAATATTGCCGACTACAAATACGCGCAAGAGGGGAACACGTCGATCGCGCCTTCCATGTTCCAGGACAAGGCTCTGCCTGATCTGCCTGCGGTCGCAAACTTTGCGGAGGGACCTGCGGCGCAGGAACCATCGGAGCAGAACTTCCAGGTGGGTCCGGTGGACGGTGCTCCCCCTCCACCCCCGCTAGCGCCCACCGTGGACTTCACAAAGATCGATGACGGCGCCCCACCCCCGCCGCCTCCCCCTCCACAAGAAGACGAGGAAGGTGACTCGACCCCGCCTCCACCTCCACCGCCCATGGCGAATGGCGAGGATGAGGACGCGCCGCCACCTCCTCCACCGCAAGAGGTACGTACGCGTTTAATGAGGTGCTGAAAAATCTAGCCATCATACGCTGACAATTTTTGCCGGCCGCAATCATTGCAATATAGGACGGACCCCCAGCGCCTCCAGCTCCGGAAGAGGAAGACAATCAACCACCGGTCGCCAGCTTGCTGGACCAGATTCGAAACCCCAAGGTCAAGCTCCGAAAGGTAGGTGCTTACACGTTTGGTGCTGGTCTGTGGTGTTCATGTACTAACTTCTGCTCATTGTACAAAACGGCAGGTGGACTCGAGTGAAAACAAGGCAGACCCTGTTGCGAAGCCGGGAGACAACGCTAATAAGCCGCTGACTATCGCTGAAGAAATGCAGCAGCGAATGCTGCGACGGCAGGCTGCTATCAGTGGTAAGCAGGACCAGATGGAGCAGAGACGCGAGCGAGAAAAGGCTGCCGCGAAACCTGTAAGAGTGCTGACTGCGAAGGAAGTGACCGCTCCGGTCCAGCCTCCACCACCCCCGCCTCCGTCTGACGACGGGCAGCAACACAGTAAACTACCCACGTTGGCCATGTCAGACGATGGTAGCGATGATGGCCGCGGGCGCTTCTCCGACGACGACAAGTCCAACGACGGCGACGACTTCCTGGCTCAGATCCGGAACATCAAGAGGAAGCAGGATGAAGGTGGCCAAACCCCTGCAAACCCCAAGCAGCAGCCGCCACCCCTGAAGACGGAAGAAATCAAGAACCCAGTGGCAAATTTTGAATCGGTGCGTGCTCTGAATGGGCGTTTTGTCGTGTGAGAAATCCTGCGCGTCAGTGGAAACTGAGTCTGACGTTTGTTATGTGTGTGAACTCCGGTGCTTGGCTTGCTTTGTAGCAAATGATTGGACTACGGAACCGTGAAGATTCCCTGAGCATGTCTGAAACTTCGGACTGGTCGGACGACTAAGCGATGTCACGGTACACGTGAAATTACACTGACGACATCTTCAGGTCGAATATTGTGTTGTCATTAATCAATCTTGGTATCGCCAACGTTTGGCCAACCTGTTTCCACTTCTCGCATTGATCGTTGCGTTGTTCGTGTCCACCTTTTTTGTGAATCTTTCGGCAGCACCATCGTCGTCTGTTGAATTGTTGCTTTTTAGATGACAGTCACAAGTGATCCGACCGCAGCCGAAGCATATTGCAGAGTCAGGATCTTCTCGGAGGTCTGTCTTTGGTAGGCGGTATTGAAACGAGTACTCCTGAGTAATTGCCTGCATCTTCTCTACAGCCTCGTTAAACCCGTGAAGAACGTTGGAATCGCGCTTCATCTCCATCATCACCTCGTTCTGGTTGGCACGTGACCTCGCGGCATCTTCAATTGCTTGCTCAAGCTTGCGCTTTACAAACTGCTTCTTCTCAAACGCCAGCACTCCGAGCTCTTCTACTTGTCGTTTGGCAAGCGCTTCCTTCTCCAACACTTGCAGGTCTTGGCGCTCACGTAAGATAACGTGTTTGCGCACATTCCTGGTGCCCCATCGAATACGCTGCAGACGAACTCTCCGAGCCTTCTCCTCAGCAAGCATGCCACCTGCTCGTTGTAGCTCCATGCCGCGATACGACTCGAGCTCCATGGTTTCGTTCAAGATGCGCTCTTCCATGTCGCGCTCCAGGTCTTCCAGCTCAATACGCAAGTCCTCAATTTCCTCTTCGTACTCTCGCACCTGCTGCTTCTTGGACAGAATGTCCTCCACACTGAGCTCGAGGCTGAAGTGCAGGATATGTTTTTCCGTTTCGAAAGCTTCGCCCCAGCCCCGGTCCAAGTCTTCTTGGGTGAGCTCACTTAGCTCCTTTTCGACGACTGGTTGTCGTCGTTCCCACTCAATCCGCATCTCCTTCAGCTCCTTGATCCGACGGAGCGTTTTCGCCTTGTACTTCATCACGCGCTTTAGATCGGCACGTGCATCAAAAATGTCGAACTCAATCATCTCACGGTCTTCTTTCGCCTGGGTGAGTGAACACGCCTTGCGTTCGACTAACGAGCACAAGCGGAACTCCTTAAGCTGTTTACGACTGCAGTAGCTTCTCCAAGTGGCTTGAACGGCAAGAGCAGCCTTCCCATAGAAAGCGTGGTGTGTAAGGCGACGGAAGTTTAGCTCCTGGCGAGCGCGATAGCAGAGATAATATCGTTGAATCTTCCCAGCTGCGGACTCTCGAAGCATGAGTCGAAAACCTCGCAACTTCTCGCGAATCGTCTTGACGGTGGATCTGGAGCGCCACATTTGCTGCAACGTGATAGCAGCTTCGATCTGGTCGCGGGTGTCTTCCAGCCTCTTTCGCACAATGTAGCCGCGAAATACGCGTTGAATTTTTGCGGCGGATGGTTCCAACACACGTTGGAAGTATCGCTTCCGTTTCTCGCGCTGTATGAACTTCCTCACGAGAATACCACGAGCAAAGGATCCGATTCGTGAAGCCATTCGATCCTTGCGCCGCAGTTCCATAAGCTCCAGCCATTTTTGAAAGTATCGACGAGAACGCCAGAACGTCTGAATGACTTTCGCGGCTTCAACTGCAGCGCGAAACCTTTTCACTAGGCGACGAGCTAAGAAGCCTCGAATTAGTGCTTGGATCAGTAGCGCAGCGGGTAAGTACACACGTTCCTTCTCTCGTGCTAGTCGCCTGACTGCAACCCATATGCGGTCTAGATGCCCTCGCCAAACTCGCTGGATGAGTCCACATGCAGGAATGACGACTTGCTGCTTGTGTTTGGCACGGAAAATGCGTTGAGCTCGACAGCGCCCCATGAATCCTCGCACGAGTTTCTCCATCATGATTGCACTAGCTTGTAAGTGGCGTATTCGCCGAACGTGTTTTCTTGCAATGAAGCCTCGATACACTCGCTGGAGATCAAGTGCGGATCGCTGAAACAGAATACGCATCGCCTTTGTGCCTTCTCTCGACTTGTACGACCGGTACACAGACTGGATGATCAGCACAGCGCACGTAACGACGCGAAAATACGCCTTTGCGTACTTCCGACGTTGGTGACCGCGAAACAGTCGCTGAAGTGCCATAGCACCGATGTGATAACGAAAGCACCGTCGTAATATTCTGCTGTGCATGTTGCTTCGATACAATTTCTGCAGTTTGATGGCCACCTGCAAATACTCGCGTCGACGTTTGAGATATTTTTTCACGAAAGTGCCCTCTGTGTTTTTAGTGAGTTTCTGGAAAGCGATTGAGTCTGTCCGCCCTTGATCCATCTTGGTTTGATCCTCTGCGATCATGCGCTTCACTTCATCAGGTAGCCCATGATAAAAGTGTGGCACCGAATTTGCCTTACGATTGGTGTTGAACTCCTCCTGGTTCAGTGATACCAGCTCAGCGAGTCCGCGCGACACCGGCAGTACTCCTTGGTTCACATTAAATGCTCGGTCATTGGCCAGGTGACTCAAGCCGAAGCGCTCTGTGAATGACCGCTCTATCTCCGGTTTGCTGCGTCCAGGTCTCCATTGTGTCGGCGTTTTCGCACAAACGGTGAAGTGGCAGACCAAGGATCTCCACAGCGAAAGAGCAATCACGTTACCCCCAACAGTCGAGAATCCTCGCAGTTGCGAGTTGACTGTCGGCCACAGCGTATCTGACTGCTGAAAGACCAAATTCGCCCCAGAATCTTCTTGTGCATTAGCAGAGGTCGGCGCTGCGTCCAAGAGAAGCCCGTATACCATTTCGAGTCGCTCGTTCTGCGACTTCCTCTGAAACCTGTCCGACACGACAACAACGTGGAAATACGTGACCTGCTCCAGAGGCAGCTCACTCTTACGTAAGCTTAGCCCCGTAAACGGATTAGTGATATCACGTGCCTTCACTGCAGCTTCAAGTGCCGTCATGGCTGCCTTCTCCGTGTCAAAAAGTCCCACGGACTTGATCGTGACGTCTTCACTGGCGAGTCTCGGCATCGTGTGCCACGTGCACTTCCGAAGAGCGCCAACCGTGGACTTTCGGCAGCAAATGTGGTAAATCTTCACTTCCCAGTGGATCTTGCCCTGCTTTTCCTGCTTCACCGACCGGTACCAGTAGCGTTTGGTGCCCAGCAACTTGTACTGCAGTCGCGCGCAGCTCACGTCGCTCACTTCGAGGTGAGCAGCAGCCAGAGGCTCCAGCAACGCGAGCTGCACAGTTGAGCAGATGGCAACACTCTTCTCCGCTGCAGGGCCTGGCGGCTGAGCCGATCGATGTCGCGGTTTCTGTGAAGACCCGAGGCTCGAGAGCTGTCGCCGTAGCTCATGGAGATAGGGCGAGGCCCCCGATCGACCACTGGCTCCAGACCGACTGTTTGTGCGGCTCAGCGCCATGATACAACGTGGTTAACAGCACTAGAAGAGGAATTACGAGCTGGAAGACGTCATGGCCAAGCGGAAGCATGTTGCACACGAAGAGACGTGCTACTACTCAGTAGTCAAAATAGATTTGGTACAGTAGCTACCGGTAAATACTAGTACAAACCCTATACCTAAGGGAAATGGTAGTCATAATTTTGGAGTTGGATACCAGTACCGTACCGGTAACAAAAAAGACATTCTAAAACCTGATGCTCGCGCGTGCGTCACGCTCGCCTGCGCGCGCATTGCTCCGCTCCAAGGCGCGGGTTCCCATCAGACCAAGCAGCGATAGAGCGGCAAGAAGTGCGCGCAGCCTGTCAGTGCTAACGTCGAGTTTGAGTAATTGCAAGACTGAGGGTAGCAGCTCATTAAGGCCATGGCGTGTCATTGATGGACAGATCATCGCCCATGGGGGGATGAACTTCTCCTCTGTAGCCGGTAAAGACGTGGAGACAAGCGGCGGAGACGGAGTAGCACTGGTAGACAAGCAGCTAGAGGAGGCCAGGAAGAGGTACCGCTTTACGCGCCACGATTTCCGGCCCCTGCAGACGAAGCCACTGCACTTCGACATGGTCTTTGATATGACCGAAGCACAGGTGAAGGTGACGCTGCAGACGACACTCAAGCACCTGGGAGACCAGCCGCTGTCGGAGCTCAAGCTCAACTCGAAGGAGCTGGAGATTTTGTCCGTGGAGCAGCTCGACAAGTTCACGCCGCTGGGCGACAAGAACGACTTTGTGGCCC